>JACEOJ010000110.1:1150323-1202480 GCA_013761285.1 Campoletis sonorensis
TTTATAATTTTGACGTTTTGACGTCAAATTTTATAATTTTGACGTTTATTTGAAATTTTTTTTTAGTGGGGACTGTAAATACTTGGAAATTGAAGGAAAAAAATCGATTCTTAGGCAAATTATATTCGACAGTTGATGCGGTACCATAGTTACCGGTGACACAAACCCATGACACCATGGGTACCATGACGACCTGGTGCCATACCATGGTACCGCGACCCCCTAGGCACAGGTTTCTTTAGGAAAACATCAGGATTTTTCGTTTCGAGCTGAGATTAAGATTATTTTTCTAAAAGTACACGTTTTTGCTATACATCGATGGGAAAGGATATTTTACGAAGGATTCTACGTTTGGAGGCTTCGAAAATGTCGTTGGATTCATTCCGTTACGTAAATTATTCCGGGCGAAGAATGATGGAAAGTCAATAATCATAAAATAACAAATAATTTAATTCATTAATTAGTTAATTAATTGAGCACGATTTTGAATAGTTTTTTAAAATTGAAAAATGTGACAGTGGTAAAAATTTGAATCCGGAATACAAATCAATTAACGATTTCTTCTTTTTTGCAGTTTTTTGTTTATAGAACATCGGAATTTTAATTTTTTCACTAAGTCAATAAACTCCAGAGAATTTGACAGGACTTTTTCAATATTTTTCGAACTGTGATCTTCTGTTAAAAAATATAGAAACAATTAATTTAGAATTTTTCAAAGTTTCAGACTCAAATAATTAAGTCATCTTTTCGATTTGTATTATAATATTTCGAAATTTCACGTCGGTTCGATTTTTTATTGACTAGTCAAAATATTATTATTCTCGAAAAACAATAATCAAACAAAAATCAAAAAATAATTTCAAAAATCCATGAAGGACGATCGAGACCGAAACAGAGTCAGTGCGAATTTTCCGAAGGCTTCAAATTTGAAGGGAGTTCGATTCCGATAGAAAATTGTTTGAACCCTAGAATTTTATCAAAATTTCGAGAAAATCGCCAGAAAATGTCAAATTTGACATTTCTGGCTAATTATTAATGCATGTTGTTGTTTTTTTTTTATTTTCCCCTATGAGTATGACGTAGCTGAAGTATATCATAAGTGACTGCGGTATTCGGCGAGTCAGATCGATGAGATTCGCCGTCGTCTCGGCGCCTTGTGAACGCCCAACCACGATCCTGCGCTGCGCTACCCTTTTACTTTTTTCTCTCAAGAATCCATCGTCTCTGTTAAAATGTTTGCACGAGTACAATCGCGACCTCTACATTATTTCTGAACTAAGATTTTCATTATTTCGTACAACCTCGTGCGCTCAAATGCGGACTGAAAGGATCGGTGGCTATAGTCACTTCGAGAATATTTGAAAACCCTAATTTTTCAATTGGGACCAAGAAAAATGTGAATAAATTTTGTTACTTTATTTTCCGATCGAATGACGATAAATTTTGGCAAATTTTTCAAAATATTAATGAAAGAAAAATTAGAAAAAAAAATTAGACAAAAAAAAAACAAATATTATTGGCTTTCTGGGGCTGGTAACAATTCGCCGGGGTTAACGACCCTCCTGTCGATGTTTTCTACGTCTTTTTTTGGAGCCGGTACAAATCCTCATTTTGAAGAAGAAATCGATCGATTTGGCGAAACGCCGAATGTTGAGTGGCGTCGAGACGAAGCGTAAAAAGGTGAAGAAAAAAAAGCGTGGTGTCATCAAATATATCGAAATATAACGAGTCGTTAAAAAAAAAAAAAAACAAAAAGAGATTGAAATTTATTTGAATTTGGGAATAAAATGAAAGAAATAGCCGAAAAATGAAAAAAAAATAAAATAAAAAAATAAAATGAAAGGAAAATTGATTTGAATTTGGGAATAAAATGAAAGGAATAAAAAGGTGAATTTATAAAAATGCTTATTTCAACAGGTAAGATAACTTTGTATTTCTCTGTGCATCGTTTCGTCAATTATTCGATGATTTAATGTTTTTTTTTTTCTTTTTTTTTTTTCCAATGCATCTGTTTGTAAACGTACAGAATATATTTTGTTCGACGTCGAATTTTCTTTCGTGTTTATATATCTCTATATATCTATATTTTTTTATCTTTTTTTTTCTGCCCTCGTATTCGTCCGTCTTTTTTTTCGTTTCTTCACCTTCGCCAAAATTCTTTACGGTATACATATTTGTTTTTAGTTGATTAATATACTACGTCATTCGAGCAACGTCGTCAAGTGAATTTTCACGAAAATCAAAGAATTATTATTATTCTCTGTAGCACCAATCGGGGTTTTTATCAACGCCGGCCAGTGGATTATTTCTTAATGATAATAAAGCGTGTGGACGCAAATAATTGCAGCGCTGGCAAACACAATGCGTTTGAAAAATTTGCTTGTTTAAGCCAAAAGCAATATTTCGCTAAGATTTAACACAATTATTTCGTTTTTTTGGGTTTTTTGTGTTTAAACGTTTGATCGGTCATTGTAAAATTTATGTTTGCAAATATACAGCGCTGTGAAAATCCCTTTTTTCAAGATTTTTTTTTTTTCGTTTTTTTCTATAATATTCGTCGAATTTATATTCGCCACATAAATCGTCCATTAATTATCCATTTTTCAAAGTCTATCCTCCGAACCCTCGAATTAGACATTAACTTCTTTTTTTTCGGAACCAGTGGCTCAAATTCATTGTACAGAAGAAAAATAATGATTATTTCGGTTGATACGAGTTGGCGAAACGGAGTAACGCCTTAATACGTACGATTACAATGGTTCGTAATGACAAGAGTCGTACAATTCATTTGTTTGTAAAACATTCTACTCGCGTACATCCCCATTCATGAAAATGTTGCAATTTTTTTTTTTTTTTTATCGCGATTCTCACATCCTAAAACGTATTTTGTCGATGAACTTTCCTTTTTTTTTCTTTATTTTTATAGTGATACTATGAATATATTGTTTATTGAGTTTATTCTTATGATCCTTTCGTTTCAAAGGTTGTGCAACTCGTGAGTATCAGAGAAACGGTTTTAAACGATCCTGAAAATTCGCTCTGGTCAAAAGTGGCTGGTCAAAAAATCACAATCGACGTGATCGTTTATTTATTTTTATTTTTTTTCTGAGACGAAAAACAAAATGGATAAAAACGTATTTTGATCTTTAGAGAGGAAAAATTATTGCGAATCTTCTGTTACTTTACAAAATAGAGAAAAAAAACTCATTTTCTTATCCCGGCAAAAGTTCTGAGAAATATTTATTGAATTGGGTCAAAAGTTCGAAATCGAAGTTGTTCAATTGCCCGAAGGAATCCCCGTCGTTATAATCGTCTTATGAAAAAATTTCAGCATTGATTTTGACTTGTCAAATGTGAGTTTTCGAACAGCCATAAAGTTTGTCACGATATTGAGATTTGCAAAGTTGAAAAATAACGAAAAATTTATATTTATACTCTTTTTGTTGAATTATTTGAATCACAAATTGATCGAGGAGAATTAAATTACAATAATCATAGCTGAACAAAGATTATGGACTCTGGTAAAAAAAAAAATAAGGAATTTCGTTGCGTTCCAACGATGCAAACTGCAACGTCGTATTTTTCTAACGAAAACGCTCGCTTTTTTTTTGAATAACCTGTTTTTCCAATACAACGTTCTTCACGTTCCTTCGTTTTTGTTTTGTTTTTGTCAACCACTCGCTATTTACAGCACATCACCGGATAAAGGACTTCAGTCTATGAGAGAACGCAGTCGATCGTGAATATCTGCGCGTAAATAGATTAACTGTTTTACATTTATCTCTAGCCTATGCGCTCTATCGTCTTCAATAAAGTTTTCAAACATTAACGATCATTCTTTACACGTAGTATACATATTCCATACATAAGTGTTTGTCGCGAGCGTTTACACGTGCTCATACATTCGTAAATATTATTTCCCTCCAAATTATCAACGAATCGTTCGTTTTTACGATTTTTTTATGTTCAAACAATTATTCGCTGGAGCCTGAAACTTTCCAAACCAATTAAACAGGACATTTGTTTTTTCTTAAACTTTTCCAGTGTATTTTCGACTCACGATCTCGTCGACTGTTGAATCTGACGATATTTGTGAAAAAAAAAATCGAACATTTCGTAGAATGAGCAAATATACCATTTTAATCGAAATAAAACAATAATAATTATCTTAACGACAATTATATTGAGCAACAATAAAATCTTCGATCACAAAGAAGTTTTTTTCACGTGTTATTTGCATCTTATTGAAACAATTGAAATTTAACAAATGATTTGCAGACTTTGTCGCGATGTGCATCTCATTGTGGAAATATACATAAATTTTGTTTGTTTGTTTGTTTTGTCAATAGAACGAATACTATTGAAATTCTACTTTACATTCATCACGTGTTTACATTCAACCCACGATGTTTACATTACAATACTGCGTGTTTACATTCAACGAGAGATGCTTTTTAAAAACTAGATCGGATGGCATGAATGTGTTGAGTAAAGATAATTAAAAAAAAAAAAACATTCGTTAGACGAATAATAATAAAGAATTTAGATTATTAACGGATATGCATTGTTTTTTTTGTCTTCAATTTACAATTTTCTTTTGTTTCCTCATCACTTTCAGATCTCCAATTGCATTTTGCGTTTAAATCCGTACGTAAAAGGTTATTATAAAGTTGATGATCGATAAACAAAGAGACCTATTTTATTACTAGGCGAGGAATGATAACGTTATCTTCATTTCCCTTACGAGCTTTTGTGACTTTTTCTTTTCAGAAAAACTAACCATTTGGCCCACAATTACTGGTTCGATCGCCGCAGCAACATTTTCCCCTCCAGGTGACACCAAAACTTTCAATTACGCAACGAAACTCCATCCCCTCTCGTCTGATTTCTTCTTGCACTCTCTTTACCGGGCCTTTTTGCTCGTCAGGGAACAATTCGTTTGGAAGCAACTTTCTAGAACGCTTTCATTATAGCGACAGGGTTCCTTTACTATTTAAATCTCTTCCATTTTATTTTACAATTTGAGATTAACTTCAGCACTTGATACTCTGCCCGTCCACTGGATCATTCCATTTTGCCTCCTGAGCAATTCGATCAAAACAGTCTGCCAGGAACGTATACTGTAGCGAAATAATTCATGGAAATTTGTAATTATACCGAAAAATATGTAATTCTGCTTCTTTATCATTGAAACAAGCGTTTGGCGACATTTTTCGAGAGTTCGTGTTCATTTTTTCGTTAAAAAAAATTTCAAAAAAGAAAAAAAGGATCAATTCTGTTAAAGGAATTCCTGTTATTTTGATAAACCCATGAAGAGTCGTTTGTTGTCTTTTTGTACAAACTGGGTCCGTGAGAATCGTTTTTTTTTTACTTGACGATCAGAATTTTAAGATCTTCGAACAGTTGCGACATTTTTCAACAAAATAAACCGATTGTGCGAAATAAAAGTTTGTCGCCGACAGTCAAACGAAAACAACAAGTGGGTCAATCTTTTTTCGGGTCTCCCAGACCCCAGAGTGTACTTTGGGTGTTGAAAAAATCGTTTGGAACATCAGCAAGTTGTAATTAGCATAATTTTTTGAACAATTGGTGCAAATCATGCAAAATTTCACGGCTGTGACAACAGAGAGTAAAAAAATTGAAATTTTACACGAAAATAAAAATATCGATGATAAAAATCGAGTGTAAACTTACGTATGATGTAAAAACTTTGAGCCAACGCGGCGGCCGATTGTCTTGCCTCGTATATTGAAAACAAAAGGCCATACCGTCCTCATCGACTTCCCACCGTGTTATAGTTCTCCACGGGAATTCGACCACTTGAGATTCCAAAGTACCGTCTTCTTTAGCTGCGTGCAGTTTAAAAGCCGCCGTTCCAATGGCAGCGACCACGTGTCCATCTTTTCTGGAATCGCAGGCGCAGTGTGGAAAAACAATATCACCGTAGCCATTTAGTTCCTTCGCCAATTTAAGATACTAAAAGAAAAAATGTTTGCGTAAGATCCACGATTTGTGACGTTCACGTAAGTTTAAAGGATTTTTTCAAGACTTTTGTCTTTGACACTGATCAAAAAGTTCAAATTCCTCTTTTACCAGACGAATTTTTTTGTCATTTCGTGGATAAAGATTTTCGAGCAAAAATCTATGAAATTTAAAATCTTTTTGCTGCATTTCGTTGTTTTTTTTTTCACGAGATCGAATTCTTTGTTAAAATTGAAGATAATACGATAATTTTATTCATTATTGTACACAGACTGTTTAAAAAGGAAAACTATTCAAAAGAAAAACTGGAGTAGACAACGTGGGTCAGAAATCTTGTTGATCAGTGTTATTTAATGAATATTTAATGACCGTGAGCGTTCCGATTAAGCGACAGCTCACCTCATGTTTTCTAGAAGCGTCCTGAAGCGCTTTTAATTGATACAATCTCTCGCCTGCTGTAATATGTCCTCTATTAACCTCGTCAATCGTTTGCCAAAATATCCATGTCAATGCCTGCTCGCTTAGAGGCCTCGATACGTTGAATAACCACCTGCGGATTGCTAAGCAAGTTGCACTCGCCGTAGAATAGTTTTGAATGTACAACGTGTGTGGATGTTCGTGAGGCTGGAGTTTTCGTTCTGAAAAACAAGATTTATCGATGGTTTCTCATACTTTTGGAAATTTGAGGCTCGTCGACGGCAGACAAATGGATGGACGGACCGAGAGTTACAAATTTGTACCTTATTCAGTCACGAAACTTAAAAATTTAACACGCTTTTCAGTTTCTTCGATTTGAATCTTCAGTTTTTCAATGTTCGGCTCATTTTTCATTCGCGTAAGATTTGTGGCAGAAAATCTCTTGATCCTTTGGACTTTTGAATGTCGGGGAAAAGTTTGAATTATGTTGAATTTGAAGAAAAAAAATTACTTTCTCGTTCGATTTTCTCAGAGCTCCCGAAAACTTCAAATTTCAAGTTTGACTTTTAAAGATTCGCGTTTTATTTTCTCGCTTTCTTACTTCGTTTCAATTCGTAATTTCAAGCTCAATTCACGGTTTTTAAATGTCATATTTACCAAAATTGTATTCGACGATCTCGAATAAATAAAAGTACTTGGCTGTTTCGGTGTCGAGGCTAACTTTGTAGCAAACAGCGTCGTAGACATCTTTTGCCAGTGCAGCTTTCGGTACAGTTACAGTTACGACCTCACGGTCCGGGAGAAGGACTTTGAGGTCGACGGCTGGTCCTTGATCGCCATCTTCTTCGAGTCTGTCTGTTAGAAATTCTTGCATCGCGTCGCTCTCCGCTATCACACGTACGGCGCATACTTTTTCCAAATATTGTTCGAGGCCTCGTCTTCTTGCGTCCAACTGTTGTTCGCTGAGTCTGTTGATAAATCAATTTTTGATATAAATTCAATGAAATAGGACAAAAAAATCAACAAAGTTTCGATCCCTCGATTCTGTTTTTTTACATTAAGACGTTTACAGATTTTCGGAACACGAACAAATGTTTTTGACGAGAAGAAAAATTATAAACAACTTCAACGAAAAATGTTCAACTTATTATTATTATTATGTCGAGAAATTTACCCCAAAAAACGAGATTCTAGACAACGATACAAACCTTAATTGAATCAAAATTAAATCGATAGTCAAAAGTTTCTTACTGGAAAGGCCATTTTCCTGGTAACTTGGGAAAATTGAATCCAATAAATTCTTTCTTCAATGCCATGTGCAATGCGGCGAATTCTCGATATCGTCTCGAGCACAAATGGCGTCCTGCCATGTAAACATTAAAGACAACATATCGCTCGTGTTTTCTTTCGCGAACGTGATAATCCGGCACACTTATGGGTAAAGAACGCTTTTCGCTGTAGTCCACTGAGGAATAACTGAAAGAGAGACGAATAAATGTTTTTCGTTAAACTGCTAATAACTTTATTTATTTTTCACCAAATTTTTTTGCAAACGTGGAAATTTCAGTGGTAAAGAGAAGGAAAATCAAAATTTGTCCATTAATCCTTCATTTTTGTTAAAATATTTGAAATATTTTACAAATCGAAACTCTCGTGTTCTCAGAACTTTTTTTTTTTGTTTTTTATTCACACGCACTCAACTATTTAATTACAGAAAATTTACCGAACTCGAACTGAAAGAGATTGTAAACAAATGACTTTTAGAAATTTGACAGGAAAGTTTTTCTGGCTTATTTTTTTTTGCAACTTTTTGTTCGTATCGTTAGAATATTTTTTCAAGCCGTACCTCAAGTCTTCGCACGGTTCTAATCTTTCCGCTTCTTGTGGAGTCACTGAAATCACTGTCAGGGTTAAAACGTCACCACCGGATTTGATTAAATCCACTACCTGTTTGTGGGTCGCACCCTCAACGTTTACGTTGTTTCTGAAACAAAAATCATCATTGGAAATATAAATTAATATTTATACTTTGACTATTGTTAGCGGCTTTACAACAATTTCGTTATCGAGGAATAAGCAAGCCTTGAATTTACTGTTAAATCTGAACGGATGAAAATCTTTCAAACTTTTTTGACGTTTCATAGAATTTTTTTGGTCATTTTGGCAAATTTGTCCTGGAATAATGTGAAATTTTCCTTTTTTTCTGACATTCTGAAATTTTCTTAAATTTTTTCAGTTTGCAAATCTTTGATTGAGACTCTGAATAAGAATTTCCAGGAAACATTTCAGACATTTATTGAAGTTAAAAAAATTGATGATAAAAATAGTTTTTTTTCGTGTTTCAATGATGCAACTTTAATGCCATTTACATTTGATTTTTCAAAACGAAAATAAAAATAATTTAATGTCAAAAACAACAAATCACACAGTCTAGAGAAAATGAAAATTCAACTAGTGGAGTGAATTAGATAAAGACTGACATTTGACATTTTGAACAACATTTTGAATTCCTCGATTAATAAAATCTATGAATAATTTTCTTAGGAAAAAAAAACCATTTTCTGGACAACGATTTTTTCACGATTTTTTCGATAAAAATAACAATGTGAAATCTGTTCACCAACTAATAACAATATTTCGAATTATT
Organism: Campoletis sonorensis; assembly: GCA_013761285.1. Taxonomy (NCBI): domain Eukaryota; kingdom Metazoa; phylum Arthropoda; class Insecta; order Hymenoptera; family Ichneumonidae; genus Campoletis; species Campoletis sonorensis. Next base: position 1,159,370 of record JACEOJ010000110.1, read on the forward strand.
TCCTTAGCATGTTACGAGATAATACAATTTTTATATATTTTAGTTATAAAAGTCATAATGGGTAGGTGGAAATAACGAGGATTGAATTATTGAAAGGAAGAGATCGACTAGTTTTTCGACAGCTCGACAGGCGAATACGTAACACACACAAATATGACAGTTAATTCGTTTGATCAACAATACATTGACAGCTGGGGCATTGGTTGCTAAGAATGTGTATGTATAAAAAACTACATATATAGATCGATATAAATGCATATTATTATAAGTATATCTATATGTGAATGCGTTAATGGAGCTCGGGAGCGAAGAGTTACGAAGACGAATGATGACGAAAACAGAGATGCCGAATGAGTGATAAAATGGAATGATAACGATGATAGATAAATAATAATAACTTACACTTCGAGAATGCGATCACCCTTTCGAACTCCAGCCTTTTCAGCAGCACCATGTGGCAACACAGCACTGACATGTTGAAGGGGTGCGTACAATTCACCATTTATACTTCTAAGTTGTCCACCTTCGCTGACCTGTCCCCGTACGTTGAACCCAAAACCCGTTTCAGTTTTGTATATCGTGACGCACCGTGGTCCTTGGCCCATTGGATTTGACGTATTTATCGAATGTTGTGGAACGCGTCCGTTATTAACCATTGTCACTGATATATTCATACCGTCCTCGTTAATTGGCGAGCGCCGTACTTCGGATGCAGAATCCGCCATCTTACACTATGACCGCCCATTGACATTTCTCAGTCGCGCTTTCGACGGAATCCGAACGTCAAATAATCTGCGCCTGCGCAAATCCTTGTTAACGTGCTTTGTCCCTCCTTATCCCCACCCTCTAACCCTCCGCCGGTCGTCGCATGAATTACCACTGCTCGAATATGGCGCGGCGAGCGACCTCGCGATCGAACGATATCCAATGGAAACTTTGAACTTTGTTCTCTTCCCGCTGCCGTCAAATCTTTCGCGGGCTTCCTGTATGTATTCTAACAGATTTTATGCTCAATGACTTTGTTTATCACGTGCACGAATTGGCGCGGTTACGAGGTCGAGCTAAACAAAGCGATTTCAAAAGTCCTATCGGTTTTTCGTGATGACGCGTTGTGTTATAATTCTGAATGATTGTTTTGCATGTTCCTTATTTTAACCCGTCTTCGTAACTTCATTCGAAATAAACTTGTCTATATACTGAAAGTATTTGATTCGTTATTGAATACGAAAATATCACATCCGCATTTGGTTTTTTGTGTTTCATTGTGTTTCGGAAGAGACTGTTCTAATTCCATTTTCTCATTAACCGGCGTGGAATCTACACATAATCCTATTAACTAAAGCAGTGAAACCGAATTCAAATCGATTTCAGCCGGTTGTCGGTGTCGAAGTAACACGTGAGTCAAGTTAGAATTTAGAATGACCGCCGGAATCATGCGTTCGATTGGTCCGCATCGACTTGTTTACGCGCGAATCGTTGGTTAGGTTATGTTATTTGTGTTGTCAGAAAACACTTTTTTTTTTTGGAAATCACGAATACAAATACAATGTATGTTTCCTGATAAACAGAACCGCAACTAAATTCAAAAGTGTAACGTCTCTCATGTCCTTCAAATTCTACGATTCTTTTTCGATTAATCCTGTGCTTCCTTGACGTCTTAAATATGCGTGGAAAAAAGTTCAATATTTTGTTGTGAAATTAAACAACATAATCTTTGTGGTTTTGTAGAAAATGTGATCGTCCAAATCTAAATTAAAAAGTTAGTTTACCCAAGTGTTCCAACGTGTAGGTGTGTTTGTGAGGTTATAATATAATTTTTTTCTGAGCCCATGGCCGGACGACATTTTTTCAAACTTGTGCATACAAATATTAATTAAAAAATAGCGTATTTTGGACGTTTCTAACGTCAAAAAGACAATGCGACGATTGACAACATTCAAAAATCGTTTCGATCCTCCACGTGATATTGACAATCAATAAGTGATTCGCGAAATTCACGACTTTTCTCGTTCAAGTTATTTGGTGTATTTTTCAAATTCGAACAAATGAATCAATGATCGGTGACCATTTGACATGACTTTTTTTTTGCTTAACAGTTTTTCCTCAACAACAAAATGAAACTATTTAGCCTTAACGGTAAACCAATACGGTTCAATGTGGTAGATCTTGAGGATGACGAGCTCGTTATTCTCGAAGATTTGATCAAGGTAATAATTCTTATCAATTTTTTTCAAAAAACAACAATTTTTTTTCTCGAATTTTTATGTTATCGAAAGTGTATTTATTCTTAGGCCTCAGGCGGAGAAATGATTGAAGACGAAGACTCTACCGTGATATTTACTTCCAAAAAAGCATACGGCAAAAAACGGTATCCACGAGCAAAAATTTATGACGTCCAATTCATTTTTGAATGCGTGCTACAAGAGAAAATTCTCGAAGCTGAGCCATTCAGGTAATTATATTTTCTTTGTTTCTCAAGAATTCAACAAAATTTCTAATTTTCTGAATGCTTTTTCCATAAAGTCAATATTTTAGGACAATTTTTAATGATTTTGGCCCGTCCACTAAAACTTTTTGCACAAAAATGTCCAAAAAAGTAGTCTAAAACAGTGTCGTTTACAAAATGATCATAATCGAGTGAATTTTTTCCAACAATTGATAATTTCCCATAAAATTTCTAACGCACATAAATTTATTCAACAGATTAAATGCCAAAATTCCTGGAGACGAGTATCACATGAATCATCTACTCTTTGGGAACTGCACGCACCAAAAGTATGAAATATTTTCGAAATATTTGAAGTAAAAGGCTAAAATTTTGCAGTTTTACAATTTGTACTAAATTTTTCATTATTTCAGGAGCATCGAAGAGTCAAAAATCGATTCTCCGACCAATTCATCAGCTTCGACAGTCGCAGCAACCGACGGCCAGTCTCAAGAGTCAAACGACACGATGTTCACCGCAAAAGAGGGATCGTCACTCGCTGTCAGTCCATCTGTGGACGAGTCTCAAATGGTGGTGATTCCTGCGGACCTGAACATTTGCACGCCGACGTTGGCAGGTGGGGACGCCCCGGCAATAGCAGCTGAAAGTCATGAAAAACGTCCGTGCAATTTGGAATACGAGTTGATAGTTCAACCAAAAATGGCTGCCCTCGAGCGAGAGGCGAGAAGACAAGCCGCTGCGAAAGAGAGCAACGCTGAGAGTCGACAATTGCAGAGATCGTTGCGGACGCGTACAAAAAGAAATTTGTCAGCACAAACGGAAGCAACGCAGGAGAGAAATCCGAGTGATTCAGAGAACATGGACGTCGAGAATATTCGTGTAAAAGAAGAATTGCCTCAAACGTTTTCGGACGATTGTCAAACTCCGAAAAAAATGTTGACGATCGAAATTTTGTCGAGTCCTGAAAACGCAGTCTCACCGAAGCCTCAAATTCCAGAAAAAAACGTTTCGACTTGGATAGAAACGAAGAGAAAAGCTTCTCCCAAAGTTTTGAGTAACGTCGTGCTGCCGAGCAACCGATTGAAAAAAGTAGAAAAGTCTTTACTTCCCACCGACAGCTCGTCGAAGCTGTTGAACCTTTGTTACAAAGGTTTGAAAGCCGTGCAGGACGCAGGAGAGCCGGTTCTCTCAAAAAGCGGAAAACGAAGAGCTTCGGACGAGAAATCGAGCGACGAGGCTGGTGCGAGCAAGAGGAATGGGAAAAATGAGAGGCAAAGATTATTGAGTGGCGAGAAAAACGCGAGAAAAAGTAACGGAAGAAAAAGAGATTCTTCCGAAGACGAGGAAAAGGCGAGGAAGAAAAATTCAAAACGACGGAGTACCCACAGCAACGAAAATCCACGAGGGAGAAAAAAAGCGAGAGAGCGAGGAGGAGAATCGTCGGAAGATGAAGAAGAAAGTTCAGAGCCTTTGCCCAAACCGGACGATCCTAAGCGCAAAAACAAAACGATGCGAAAATTATTCAACGTCGATAAAAAACAAAGTTTGTTCGATGTCTCCGACAACGATTCCTCCAGAAGTTCCAGAGAAAAAGTCTATCCCGATGATTCGTCAGACTTCTCATTGACTTACTCTTCCGACGAAGAAACCCCAAAGAAAAAACGTTTTCGGGCAATAAAAGCTGAGTCTTTGGACTCCACTGATCGGATCGTCATTTCCGATGACAGTGGCGAAGAAATAAATCCGGAAAGGAAACGGAAAGTCGATCACGATAAACCCGGACCTAGTGGTGTTCGTAATGTCAACAAAGATTTTTACATCGACGACGACGACTCGAGTTATGACGCTGACAACGAAAAGACCAATCATCTTAATCGTTTGGAGAAAGCAGGAGACTGGAAACCAATCGTTGAGCCAAAAGTTGAAAATGCTTCGGCAGTCGTGTAAGAAAAATTATTATTTAATATTCGTCCATTCGTGTTTCATCATTTTTTAATTCGTAAGACTTCTAAAAAACCATATTTCCAACAAAATTAATATTTTTTCTTAACGTAAGTGTTTTCCCAGAGTCTTGTCAAAAAATTAACTTTCTCTTAGACAAGAATTAGCTCTCTTTTTACGTTATTTGCGTCACAGTCGCAACTGTTTGGAATTCATTATTTTGCTTTTGTTATTGGGCTTTTGTAATTAATGAGCATAATTTTTTTTTTTCTTACAGAAAATCGAGAGGTCAATTATGGCGTTCCCAGTTAATCGATAAATCTGGCGATTCAGATTCGCGGTAAGTTTGAGCCCAGGACTGCAGTTTTGACGACAGTTTGAAAGATTTGAAACGATACTAATCGTTGAAATTTCGTTTGTAGTACGAGGCAAGGCCCATACAACGCGAGCGAAAGAAACACCATGATTAACTATTTAGTTAGAACGAAATGTATAAGCAAAGCAAAAGGATTGGTCGTGTGGAAGGCAATGATCAAAGATGGGGTAAGAAGTGTCAACGATGAAAATAATTTTTCGAGTTTTTGTTGAAAATCGATGAGAAAAAATGATTTTTTTCGTTTGTTTTTTCAGTTTTTGGAGCACAGGACTCCACAGTCGTTGCAAAATCACTTTAGGAAGTCGATACTTCCGCATATCGAGCAATGCACCCACTTGAAAGAAAAGGACAAAATTAAGTTCTTGTTGTTGAGAAATGAGAATAGTGAAAAGTAAAAGGATTGAATTCCATTGTAAAAAAAAATCTCAACGCTTCGTTCATCACGTTAAAAAAAACTTTTTTATTCAACTGATTGTTTCTTTTTGTTTTTTTTGTTTTTTAAACATTGTGTCGGTCAAGTACATAACGCCGCATTTTAAATCTTCTTACATTTTCGTCGCTGCACTGAGAAAAGAGTCTCACAGGCGAGACTCTCGTTTATAGTTCGCGACGAGTTATTACATAGCGAAATAAATAAGTTTTAAGCAGTTCCATCAAGTACGCGAAGAAAATTGTCTCGCTAAGCTCTTCTCGAGCTTTTGTTAACTAATAATAATAATAATAATAATAATGATAATCTTTAAGCTTTGATCGTTGGAACGTAACGAAAATGATTCGTTAACTCATCAAATTATTATTTCTTTACAATCGCTCAACTCGTACATAAAGATTTGGGTTAAAAAAATAATGTTGAATGTTTTTTTTGTTGCCTAACGCCGCAACGAAATGTAACTAAAGAATCGAAGAATGAGAACGTTGCGTTCCAACGATTCAACGATTCGTAAAACAAAATCGCATTTGATCGAAGTCGCTCAAGACGTTTTTTTGTACATCGTGTTCATCGAGAAAGCCCTCAACAAAATAGTGGGAATGAAAAAAACAAATCGATCGTTTTGTATTTTGTTGGATCGAGATTCTTCCACATTTGCTCCAAGAACTACGTGATTTCTTAATGTTTTTTTTCATCTCCTCGGAGGGGACAAGTGCTTTATAATGATTTTTATAAAACGACTGAACTTTTGCCAATAAATCACGCTCATGTGCACGCAAAAAAAATCACACACACTCATACACACTCGAATGTTTGAAAAGTGTTTAATTAACATATTTGGATTAAAATCTGAAGGATCACAGCTTCGCAAAGCCTCGAATTAACGACGACAGCGAAATTCCAATTGTCGCGAAAGTCTGCTCGAGAGAAAAAATAATACAGAGACTGAAATACGAGGGGGAAGTGGAGGTAAATAAATAAAAGCACAAAGGGTTCAAGCTTTTCTCGTACGATCGAACCTTCCACTCCTCTCTCTCTCTCTCTTCAGGTTTGCTCCGGCAAAACATTTCCATTGAGTAATTCAGTGTTTGCGTTGTTGAGCGCGAGCTGCTGCTGGTGTTTCAATCGCTGTCGCGCTTTTTTCCTGTTGTTTCTCTTGTGGATGCAGTAAAGCGTGAGAAATAGAAAGACGAGAGAAACACTGAGGCAGGAAGCTACGAGGATCCAGGTCGAACGAGCTTTTGCAGTTTCGGCTCGAACTTCAATGACGTTTCGACAAGAATCGAAAAGGTTCATCGTCTCGTTGGAAAATTTCGATGTTTCCAGTTCAACGGAGCATTTCCTCGACTTTTTATCATCCGAGCCACAATCGATTTTTCTCGGTTTCATTTTAATCCCGCGGGCCTCGATCCATGAATTGAAATTTTCACAGTCGCAGCTTGTCTCGTTGAATTTTATTGGATTCCCTGTCAAATCGAGAATCTCCACCGAACAAAACTTTGCCAAATCCTCCGTCGACACACTCGTTATTAAATTCCTCGACACGTTCAGATACTTCAAAGATGGCAAATTACCCAACGATGGTAATCGACGCAATTGGTTTTTCGATAATTCCAGAAACTCTAAATTCGAATCCTCCGACCAAGACGATGGCGCGAACGAACCATCGTTCAATTTGTTCTCCGACAAATACAATTTTCTCAAATACGGAAGAGCCAACGTACTCTTTGGAAAATCTTGACAACCATTTTTCGTTAAATCAATCACCTGCAAACTTCGCAAACGATCGAACGAACCCTCCTCAATCGTTTGGATAAAATTGTCTTGCAAATACAAATAAGCCAGACTCGTGTAAGCACTTAATGTTTCGTTCTTCAATTCTCTCAAACGATTTACCGAAAAATCGAGAATCTGAAACAAACGAAAAATCAAACATTTTATAATTAGAGAAATCTCGTAAAAATGCCAAATTTCATAATAAAATGATAAAAAAAAATGAACTGAGAATAAAAAATATTCTTACGTCAATGTCGGTTCGAAGATTTTTCGGAATTTCTGTGTACGCGAGTTCCGAGCATCGAGCTTCAAGCAACGAAACGGGATGAGCGTATCGACATCTTCGCATCGTGTTTACTTCGCGATCGGTCAGCAGCGTGGCGCGAGGTTCGCCGCCAAGAGGATAAACTTCGGCCGGTCGAACGGCAGTCCCGAAGGTCACCCCAAACAGCAGTAAATTTATGACGAGAATAAACATATCGGCGGCAGCTGGAAAATAAAAATAAAAATAAATAAATCAATGAAACGTTGATTCACGTAGTAAACAATTGGAAAATCGTCGTGTCTGTTGCATTTGTACGTAAACATCTGTACGTGGAAAATAAATATGTGCGCGAAGTGAGTTACAATCAAGATCGAAAGTTTGTAGTGAAAGACTGGGGAGAAAAATCATTGATGAAAAAAAAAAAACGTTCATCTTCTTCGAAATGTTGAGTTAAAAAGGCTGCTCGAGTCCTCTACTCAATTAATAATAGCACACAATTTGGGGGCGAGAGTACATTAGAAAGGCAGTCACCGCCAGTCCAGAGAAACCATTAATATATATATATAAAATGATAAATATGTGTGAACGTGTGTTTGTATATATAGAAAAGTTAGTGAAGTATCTAGCTGTAAAAAGCTTTCGGAATTAAACTACCGGTGGTGGAGTGGACACGCGAGCTAAGCAGCCATTAGCTCGAGGAGGGAGTGAGAAGAAAACAGACACGTACACAGGGACACAGACTCGCGTTCCCTTTCCACTTTCTCGAGGGTCGTACGAAAATAGTTGGCACGAAAGTTTTATCGAAAATTTTTTGTGCGCGAGGAAGAAAGATTGAGGGAGAGGTAAAGAGGAATAAATAAGAAAAAAAATGAAAAGAAAAGGGAGCGAGAAACACAAGGAGGGGTTGTGCGATCGCCTCTGAAGCGTAGAGAACCACGTGACGTGATATTGGAATTTTCGCTCGCGAGAAATATTTCGCGATTGGTATCGGTCTCCAGTTTATTTCAATGTCTCCCTTATTTCCCAGCTCTCTCTCTCTCTCTCTCTCTTTAGTTTTCTCTCGCAACGAGAGATGTCGAGAAAAGAAGACGGCTACTCGATAGCGAATACTTCTGATTGCTGTGCAACGAGACTCGTATTTCGATACGTACGATATTATGTTCGTTTATAAAGGGCTTTCCAGGTTAAACTGACAGGCTGATTTACGAATTGGCTTCAAAAATCTAATCAATGGAAACTTCTTCCCCTTTTTGTGGGAGACTCGGAAAACTTTATAATTTTAAGGATTTTAATCCTTACAAAATAATTAATAAGGCTCTGGGGACCCAAATAATTCGAATTTCACGAGCACTATTCAACAGGATGTTGGCGAGAGACAAGATTTGAAATTTTTTTCTCTCTGAACGACCTGTAACGAACGAAAAAAAACGACTGAATCGAAAAAACTACGAAATGTCAGTTCTTTTTATTGCAAATAAGATGAAAATTCCAGAATTAAAATTTCACACGAAATTCCTCAATTCACATCGACTGTATAAATAGCAAATACGAATGACGACGTTTTTAATATTCCAGAAGATACGTTCTGCTAAATAAGTTTTCGACATTCACAATGACTAATGACGTCAAAGTTTGCCTCGTGGTTGCAAAGCAACGAGATATTCAGTTGTTTATTTTTCGTTCCCTCGGGATCCTGATTTTCAAGTTATTTTGTTTTCAAACGAATTTAGCCTCCGGATCCTAAATAAGTTTGACTAATTATTGTTGTTTGAGAATTGGAGAAAAAAAGCTTGCATCTTGTTGGGAAATCAGTAATTTGTTTACATTTCAACGAAGCCCTATTCACCGTCGTAATAATTAAGTTTTCTCTCGAATCCCCGTTTTGTGATGGAAAAAAAATCTCGGTACACGATCCAGAAGGGAAAATACATCGCATATATATTCAGATAAGAGGATTCTTCGGATACGTACGAATGGTAACGCAATACGTACATCCCAATGGGAACAAAAGTTCCTGCTATACTTCACAGTGTTCGTAGTCAAGGGACAGCAATTTCTTGACTACGCGTTCGGTTACCCTGAATTCTCTGTACATGGGCAATTTCATGTCAAATTTTCGTTACACATTTTACAAATAATCTGGGAAATACACGATGTAAAAAAAGTTCTTTATTTCATTACAAAAAAAGTTGAATAAATGGATAAATATTTATCAACAGAAATCAAAAAGTTGAAATTTCTTTTTTTTTATTTTAAAGTTGAAGTTATTCAAACCCAGAGATTTTCTATCAAATTTTTCGTGGAAAAGTTTTCAATGGGTCGGCAAAGTAGATATTTTTTTTTTAGTTGTCAAAATTTTTCTAGTCGATTTATTTTTATTTATTATTATAGCAACCAAAAATTGTGGAAAAATTCTCGAATATAAGAAACAGAAAAATAAAATTACGTTCCATTTGAACGCGATGCAGACTTCGATATAAATTAGATTTCATGCTTTTATCAGAAATTGAGAATTTAAAAAACAAAATTTCAAACTTCCACGAAATATAAAACCCCATATGTACGATGTTCTATGGAAACACAATTTTCTCGATGGTGGACCGTCACTGTGAACTGGATGCTGGTGGATTTTGAGACTCAAACTTTCGTCCTTCTTGCGTAATTTCCGTCATTAAAACTTTGAAACCCTGTTAAAGCAAACTGCCAGAGTGGACGTCCTTTCAGAAGTTACGATGAGAATCCTGCGCCCTCTATATTTATCTCGCTACATCTGCTGTATACATATACAAAAAGTTTTTGAAGTCTTGTATTTTCGCAATGCATCTTCTTCCGTGAAGTGAAGAAAGTCTGCTGTCGATTATCGACGGGGATAGAAGGTCGAATGTCACGGATTGATAATGACAGGAAAGAAGAAGAAATATCAAACTTTTCTCAACGTGAAATAAAATAAATGAGGAAAAATTCGTATCGACAATAGAATCTGTGAAACGCCATTTATTTTCCAATCGATAATTTTCTAAATCGTTGTTTAACGATTAAAATATTTTGGTAAAAGAAATAAAATCATTGTGTCGAGAGTTCGAAGTGTGAAAAATGTAAATAACGGCACAATCGTCGCGCATCACAATAAACACGCCGGTGTGTTTACATTGGGGTCGAATAGCCGGGTGTGCCTTCGACGACTGACGATCATGCTCGTCGAATATAAACACGTTATATTTACGTTTCATCAGGTTTTTCAATATTTGTGAATGCGAAAGCGATTAGTTTTTTTTTTTTTTCGTCGTTTTTTTTCTTTCACGCACAGAAAAAACGTACATTTATCTGCGTTTCTGCGAGTTGTCTCAATATTTGTACATCTGATGGGGATTAATAGGCTTTTATCGTCACGAGAATAGCATCTACGGCGAAGCCGTGGAACTACGAATCGAGAACGTGCGTTTTGAGTGCAGTTAACGCGTTTCCCGATTTTCCTGGTGGCCCAGTTCGTCCAACTTGGAAAAAAAATTAAGTTGTTTTTTTTCACCAGTTCGCTTGCTCGGTAAAGAGGGAAATTGAGAGCTCGTCAAAATGCACTTGGACTCGAGCCCGGCGATGAGAGAAATTCGGGCTGAGGGCAAAAAGAGACAGTCAAAAAAACGCTTCATGAGAAGTTTTTTTCTTTTTGCTCAGACCTTCTGATGATGTAAACATTCGAGTAATCACCTTTTTTTAGGTGCAACGGGCTTGGGTTCGCGTCTCTCAAAAATCCCTAGCGATAAAAACACTCGCCGCGCTCTCTTCGCATGCGTTACACACACAGCATCTAAAATCGCTAATCTTTATTCGTGCTTTTTTATCCTGAATCAGCATTTACGAAAGGTTACCACTCGGTCCCACGTTTCTCGCGGGTTCCCATTTGATACGGTTCCCTAGAGCCTCGTAGCGTCAATTAATTATTTTCGAACATCCAGAGCAATCAAAATGTGCACTTTCCTCTTAAATAGTTCTCCATAATTAATTAAATCACTTAGATCAGCCTCCCTACTCGTCTTTTCAATTATTTCAATATAAAACCCACTCTGAACCGTCAAATACGAAGATTTGGGGTAATATGGACCAGCTAAGAAAATTTTTGGACGAACAAGAACTAGGGACGAAAATTAAAGTTCAATACTTTCAACCACTTTATCATTGGATTGAGTTTAGAATTAAGAAAAACAAAAACCAAAAAAAGAATCATTTCTAGCGACAATAATGTCTTTTCAAACAAACAAAAATTTGTTTCAACGAATACATTTTTTTCTTCGTATGTTCTTGAGACATTTGTTATTCGATTTCTTGGGCATTTTATCTCAACGTAGAAAACTCGTTGAAATAAAGTTTCAAGAGATTAAATGTAAATTCTCTGTATAAACAGAGGATGAGATGTGATAAAAATTTGAAGTCGTTATCAAAATGAGGAATGTGGAGTTTTAAAAACATTGAGTGGGTCAATTTTTTGTTCAAAATATTTTCAATTGATAGCCTCGTGGAGTAGAACTTCGATAAAAATGAATAAGTCGTCAAAAATTGCCACATTTCTTGGCCCAATTTTCACGCTGGTCCATATTACCCCAAAACACATGAAAAACTTAACTTATGAGCTTCTGCCAAGCGCTCTTCGTATCGACAGCCTCGACCCTCATAACCCCTGAAGTAAAAAGCAAAAAATAAATAAATACTTCGCTAATGCGCTCTCGCCTCTCGGCCCTTTTCATTTCTTCATTTTTCATCATCGTATTTCCGTTTGAATTTTTTTCAACTGACATTTCTCTGGGTTTGGACTGACGTGTCTCACCGCGCGAACCACTTCGTTCACGAGTGCTCACATGACAGCAAAGTGAAGACAAACGAAATGGAGAAAACGAGTGGAAAAAAATAATAAGAATGTTAGAAAGATGAAAACCGAGAACGAACACACATACAATCATCGTTTTGGCTCCACCTGTTCCACCGCAAACCTCGCCCAGGCGTTTCAAGACTTCGGCGCGAAGCGGATTAACAGACGACGAGAAAAAAAAAAACACGAAAAAGTTAGAAAAAAAATAGAAAAAAGATTGAATCTCCCTCGACGCCAAAGAAAAAATACGGAGACGATGATTTCTCTCTGTAATCTACCAACCAACTCATTCTCTCGTCGCTCCACTACTCCGTACGTCCGATCCTCGTTGTCACGAAAAAAACGATAACTATTTGTTAACCACGACCCACAAAAATGTCTGGCTGTGACACAGGAAGTGTCAAAAAATATTTATGATTCCTCGTCAGATGATTTACGTCAGAATATAATCTCGAAACGATTTGTTTTTTTTTTTTTTTTTTTTTTCATCCTATAACTAAATATTGTTTGTTGAATTTTTAGTTTCTTGACATTCTTCTCATAGATTATCGTGTCCGGATAAGATTAAGGCAACGAGATTTAGTCAATTTAAACGCGTGGTTATCTATTTTTGAAAATTCGATTTTATAGAAATTGACTTATTTCGAGCTGTTTTCAAACGATGATCACGAAGTCACTATCATCAGAAATTCATTATTTTTCGAATCAATAAAAAATGAATTTATAACGAACGATATTTATTAATTATTATTATTTTTAAATCGAGAATCTAAGCAAATTTTTCGAGCCAATGGAAAAATGTTCATTTTGCTACACTCCTTCATTTTTATCAAAATGCATTTGATTCACCGACCTGCTCTCATTTCTTTCTTCCAAGAATAGTTTTTATCTTTTTTACTTGCAGTTAGAAATTTTTTCGACGTGACAGATTAGAGATACGTTATCGACTTTGGATATTATGTCCTTGAGTGTTATACCGTCGTAAAAAAAAACTCGGATGTAAGCCGTTGACAAACACAAGAAATTTAACCTCCCTAATCGTAATATCGAGTGCAGGCAGGGTAGGGAAAGCAAGTCTCGTGTTTGCACCTCACCAAATGAAAATGTCTAACGTGATAAGCTGCATGTCGTTAAAAAAACGTTTTCTGTGGCACATACTCGACATTTTTTCAAGCTGAGAAATCTAGCGCGGAAATAAATATTCTCTGTACACAATTTTTAATAGGAAATACGACATTCCACGTGCTCGACAGGAGCCAATAAAAAAAAAACGTAACACGAGATCGTACACACGCGAGAATTTTTTTTGCATATATATTCTGTCTCCGGAAACTTGATAGTCCTCTCGTCTCACTACGCGATACTTAAGTATCAATTCAGTTCACTGAATCGCGAGCCAACAATTGCGCATTCAACTAAAAATTTAATTTGCTTCATTATTGGATCTTCGAGTACAAATTTTTTGTTTTTATCGAATTTAATATTCTCGTGATATTGATATTGGATTATAAACACTTTTGATCAATTGTCTGTCCAATTCATGGTTTTTCAATTTAATATTCATTAAACTTTCGAACTATAGAGGGACTTACATTTTTTTTTACAATTTTTCATAGTTTTGTATTTATTTTACTCAATGACAAGAAAAAATATTGGTTTTTTTTTTCTTTTGGTTCTACAGAGTCCCTGGAATAACGATAAACGTAAAAAAAAATACGAAAAGGAATTATTTGTTAATTGCACAAATACCAAAAATGAATAAATACTCGAATTTCGTATTTTTTAATGAAAAAAATATTTTTCCTTCAAAACTCCTATGAACATCGAAATGTCAATTTTTTCACAACGTCAATACACTTCAAAAAATTGTACAGAATTAGTTGAAGAATGCTCGCACGGTGATTTTTGTTTAAAAAAATAGTGAAACAATGAATAGTGCATTTTTTTAAATTTTGATATTGAGTTTCGTAATCACCGAGGCGTGAAATTTGTTTAATTTGTTTCTTCGAAAGCGGATCGATGTCAGGAAGAATAATTTTTATTTTTATTCCCCATTGAAAAGAGTGATAATGAATAAATATTAAAAAAAATCGTGTATACGTAAAACCACATAAAAAGTGGAGATTTAAAAAGCCCGAAGGGAAGCTGTGCAATTAAAATGTAGAACGAGGTTGAATTTTTCATTTCATTGATTTCTCGTCGTTTCAATTTCCGTTCGACAATCGTTAATTGCGATTCCTTACTAAGAAAGAGACGGGAAAGATAATAGCGATAGGTCTTGCTCGTTTTTCGAGGTTTGTTGGAAATGAGCATCAGCAGAGGATCGAAAAAGGGAAATAGAATAAAAAACGAGTAAGAGGATAGAGGCTGAATTCTCGCTGACGATGTACTCGCAAGAAAGACGAGGCCGAAGGGCACGACGGCGAGGACAGGAAAGATTCTTCGCTCCTGAAATATCCCGAAAGAAGAGACAGATATATATTCTACTCGGAAAATACTCTCTCGGGTGTTGTTCTCTCGTAGCTCGTAACTCCCATGAAACATAGCGCTTGTCCTCGCTCCCCGTCCCCGTCTCTCGACGTCTAAATATCGCGGTTTATCGAAGCGCTTGCGTGCACGCGGACGGTAAACATTTTGAAAGCTCTGACAAACCTCCAGCCCCCAACTCACATAAAACTTCTTTGCACAAAACATTAATCGTCGTCATTGACTAATTTTATTACGAGGATTAGGGCTTACAAAGCAGATTCATTTTTTTCAAACAATAACATTCATTAATTTTCCGTTTTTATTGATCAGGATAAATGTATATTTTTAAATATTTTATTTTTTAAAAAAGTCATTGAAAATTCAACTCGATAGCAAAAATTATGGAAAATTGTATTGAGGACGTTTGGAAAAATGTTAGAATCGCTTCGATAATTTTTTTGGAATTGTTGAATCGGTTCTTTTGCTAATATTTGCGATGGGCTGTCAATGACGGGAAAACGAAGTATATTTTGGGTCGAATTGACCCAGTGTATCAATACAATGGCCAAAGAAAAAGGTGTCGTTGAAAAATCACTGCATTCCAACGAAGCACGATTCATTTTTTTTTTTAACTGGTCCATTTTACCCCACCTTGCTTAATAAATCGTGTGTACATGTGCTAAAACCCTAGTTTAATGAACACAGCATGAATTTTCATTATTTCTTCGTAATTAGAAGGAAAAATGAGCCTCGTTTTTGTAAAGGTTTAAAAAATGAAGCTTTAAATGTTACATTATAATGGGAAAGAGATTATGGTGCAACTCACGACTTGGTTATAATCCATGTCGACTTTTGGGGCGATTACGACGTGACAAACTTAATCGTATGTTAAGAGTTACAAAATTCCTTTCTTAACACTTCTCCTAAAAGATTATCGTAATGTTATTCATTTGATTCTACGTTTCGCTATTTTTTTTTATTTTTTTTTCTGTTGAGATTTAAATAAATAAATAAATAGACAAACGAATATTTGATGATTTGCATATTTGAAGTTAATTGTTATTTTGACAAAAATAACGAATTGTTCGTCCAGTGATGAGAACTAAGTTCGTGAGAGAATTCTTTGTTCATACAACTTTTTTCTACGTGCATTTTCTGACCTACTCTCACCTACTTTGTGCATCTAACGAACGTACGTGACTTAACGATAAACACACAATCGATGTCTCAGTGTGAAAATGACGTTTCGAGCGTGCAGAAAAATATATGAATATTTTTATCTTATTTAAAATTAGCATATTTTTGACGTTAATCATTTTTCTCGCCATGGAGAGTGGATCGCTACTTGTTTATTATATTTTTGGGAAAACCACGATTCAAGTTTTTACGAAAAATTCATTGGATCGTTTTTTTCGTGCAATTTGTCTTTATTCAATTTTTTTTTTCTATTCTTATAACTTTTTTTGAGGATGAAGTTTCTTTGAAGGAACTTTTTGTGAAGAAGAAGATTTTTTGAAGAGAAAAATTTGACACTTTTTAAGCAGCGTGACTTTTTTTACTTTTTACGAGAATTTATTTTGTTTAAAAAGAGGTTTTTCATAGAAATGATTTCTTCGCGGATATTTTCCACGTCACGAATTTCTGAAAAATATAAATACAATTTTAAGCCGCCGGAAAGGATTATTAGTTTGTAATAATTTTCGAAGAACGAGCCACGAACGATTACGAAATTTTTTGGAGAATATTATTTTTATTCAACACTTTTCTAATTTCATAAATCGTTCCAATTTTTATCGTAGATTTAGTCTTTGAATTCCAAAAATATTCCACAGCATCCAAAATTTATTTGGAGCGTTAAGCTCCGATGTGAAATTTCTAGTCGGATCAAAAAATTAAATTTCAATAATTTCCAACAGTAAATTTAATTTGTAGACAATCGTAAAAAAACCTGATAATGGGCCCAAAAAATAAAAGTTTCTGCAAACGAACCCCCTTAATACGAAGGCTACGACATTTTTTTTACAAATATTGCCTTTTTTAAAATAAATCTTGAAAAATGTGAAAATTCGAACGATTTTATAAATTAGCCAAAAAATAAGGAGATAAAGTTATGCGAGGTATAAACGTCGGAACGATTCACTCGTCGAGAGTCAATTGGATAACTGTAAACAAACGGAACCGCGTTTATGAAGTCTCGCTCCGGCAGCTAGCGCTCTCACAAACACAAACACACAGATGCGTGAAAAAAGCGGCTATAAAACGCCGGAGGTTCGATTCGACGAACCAACTTGTTAAAAAATATTTTATTTGGTATTATTTTCGTCAGATTTCAAACATTTTTAATTTAGGATAAAATTTGGCATTTTTTGAAAACCATTTTTTGAATTCAGCGTCGTCGGATTTTACGTGGACGATTTTTTCTTTATTTACTGATGTAAATGTCAAAAGATTCGTAGAAAAATGAAATTTGTCCGAAAATGGGTTCATTTTTTTAGCGATCGAGGAGGGGCGACGAATGGGACACTGAAAAATGTTCAATCAGTCGAGTCCTTAATAACGAAGAGCTTTTACCAAAGAGACAATATTTGGTGTAGGAAAAGTTTTATTTGAAATTCGTGAGGAATATGTTACGATTTGACCTAGTGAAGAATTTAATTTTTTAGAGTGGTCCATATTGCCCCACCATGCTCTAAATACGAGGATATATCGTGTACGTAAAACATAGGGGCGATATTTGAACACGGGAGCTTTGACGTCTTCATCGAAAGGCTCGGCGGAGGTTTATAGAGTAAACGCTAGTGAATACATAAACTGAGGAGGCGAGAGAGAAGTTTGGGTTCGCACCCAATCGAGAAAACCGCCGGGCAGAGCACGTGCGTGAGCGAAATACAATTACCGTGACGCGAGCCAGCGAGCAGCCGCGAAAAATCGTTTGATATTTACGATCGTTGCTTGTGTGTGTGTTTCGCGTTGATTTTTTTATCATTCGTTTATAACGTTAAATAGAAGAGAGCGAGGAGAGAAAGACGAACAATAAACATGAAAATAATCGCATATAGATCGGATACGAAATACGCGATAGAAAAGAAACTAAACGCGGGCGTTGTGGAGTTGCGGCGCACATGCCTTCTGCTTACGATCAGCAACTCGTTCTCTTTCTCTCTCGGACCACGCAGCAGTCAAAGAAAAAACCGTCGAACCGCAAAACAGCTACCGCAGCAAACGTCAGGGATTCTTGTGTTTTTTCTCTCTTTCTCTCTCTCTCTTTCTTGTTTTTTTTAATCCTTTTTTGGAAGTAACCAGACTTACAGCAGAAGCGACGAACGTTTCAACATTTCCGAGTAATATCGCGATGACTGGAATTTAACCCTTCGAAGAAAAATCGAACATCGTAGCAGTGGGACTTTTATTTTATTTTTTCATTTTCCATTCGTTCGAATTGACAGTTGGGGAAATTGTAAAATAACGAAATCTCAAGTAATCTGCATCGCGTTGTTTTTATTTTTGAATAATTTTTAAAAAACATTTATTAGAGCTTCATTTTTAATTCTTAGTGTTAAATTTTTTTTGATGACTGTACTGACGAAACTGGCTGGCGAATGACCTCGAAACTCCGCGAAATTTCAGACTTTCACTCAATTTGCATTGAACATCATTTTTGAATGTGAATGTATGCGCTAAGCATCCTTAAATATGTGATGCAAGTACATTTCCAAACATAAGTTTGCAAATCGACGAGACTCGAGTGAAAATTGACAGTTTATCTTTATTTTCTTTCTACGATGATAAAATTAATGGTTTCTGAGAAAACTTAAACAATTTCTGCCTTTGATGAAGCGTTAACTATTGGAACAAAGTCTTCCCAACATTTTATCCGAGTGAAAGGTGCATAAGGCCGGTGTGTGAATGACCTTGAAATAGGTACAAATGAACAGAGAAATTATGTCAAAAGCTTGAATTCTCTGTATTCACATGTCACACATCCTGGATCTCGAAGAAAAAATGTTTTTTTTTTTTTCTTCTAAAACCTCAAACTATCGGTGACGTTTGAGTGATTCACGCGAGTTTGAATAAAAAGAGAAGAAAAAAAATAGCTTGAGTCCATAATAGGAATGAGACTATGAGCAAGTCAGACAAACTCACAATAAATCGCGGTGTACAGAATCAATTATCGCGTGAATATTCACACAATTCATAAAAGGATAATTGCATCATTTTTTGCTCGATATAAAAATATTAAAGACGCGATAGATTTGGGGAAGCATCAAAAAAAAAATTCGGGGGGTCCATATTCCCCCGAATTGCGTTCGAAACGCTGGTATTGAAGGCAATTGGTGGGAATATGGACCCCCCGAATTTTTGTTTCATGCTTCCCCAAATCTATCGCGTCTTTAATATTTTTATAAAAATATTAAACTTTATAAAAATATTAAAGACGCGATAGATTTGGGGAAGTATCAAAAAAAAATTCGAGGGGTCCATATTCCCCCGAATTGCGTTCAATACGCTGGTATTGAAGGCAATTGGTGGGAATATGGACCCCCCGAATTTTTGTTTGATGCTTCCTCAAATCTATCGCGTCTTTAATATTTTTATATCGAGCAGCCATTTCACCTTGAGAGTCGAAAAAATGATGCAATTATGGTTTTACGAATTGAACGCAATTGGTGGGAATATGGACCCATAAAAAAATTCGGGTGGTCCATATTCCCACCAATTTCGTTGAATACACTTGTATTGAACACAATTGGTGTGAATATGGCCCATTGGCATGCGCAATGTTAAATCCTCGGATAATAAGAATAAAAAGGATCTATGGAGACAAAGAAGTAGTGACGTAAGGAGAACAAGGAGAGCACATAAGCCTCCTGGCGGAAAAATCTTGGGTAAGTAATATACCGTAGGGCTTTTGCTAGTGAAACTGCAAGAATACGTCGTAGAGAGGAACGTGTTTGAAAACTGGACCACCAATGAGCCGAGGGCGATTTCCTCTGCCTCTTTTCGAATCCCTTAACACATATACACAAGCGTGTACGACGTGTAGCGCGTCCGTGTGTTACAGGACGTTGTACGTGTTCGTAAAAACATATACACTCACAACTAAAATCCTCTTTTACTCCCGCACCCTTTTGATTCATGCCAGAGGGTGTCCGTACGCGCGTACGCAATATCCTGGGAACTCACCCTCTGCTAAATCGACCGAGTATTTTACTGCGTAGTTTCGTCCGACAAAAAAAATTAAAGGACGAACAACCGAACCAGGAAAACCCGTATTTTTCGGCATTTCATTATCCCTTCCAGGCTTGATCGACAATTCATACTTTTTTTAACCGTGCTATTCGATTTATCTACACGATTTTTCTAAACCAACGAAAGTAAATATCGAACAAAGAATAAATCGAAGATCGTTGATCCGGCATTTTTAAAGCTGAGATAACGATAATGAACGACGCGAGGCTTTCGAAATGAGATAAATCGATTGACGATAAGAATGAATCGCGATGTATTATTTTTCTTTTCTAATATCTGTCAATTTTTCTTTTCGGAGTATTGAATATTTGAAAAAATCTTATTATTGCTATCGAATCATTTGGAGAAAAATGTTAAAATAATGCGACAATAATAACACTGGCGAATACTTACTTATTTTGATATTGTTTATGCGGAAAATTCCTGAAGCATATCGATTAAGCGTCAAAGTACATGCGTCGATGAATTTAACGTTTTGTCTGAATCACCGAGCGCGTCTTCATGACTGACGCACACAAACACACGTGAATACGAACGTACACGACAAAGGTAAGAATAAACAATCGTGATTTTTTGAAACGTCTTTATTATTCCAGTTCAACAGAGATTTGTCATTGTTCACAAACATCAAGTTTTATATGGTTTAGTCACCGAGAACGTAAATTCTTGTGAGGTTTACAGTTATATATGGACGCACGTATATAACCGTATCAATCGTTTTGAAACGAGTTATGTTCGACGAACACGAGAGTAATATTACTTCTTGAAGACTGTTCTTGTTCGTCTCGCAATTTATCTCAACGAACAATAGTTTTCCGATATCGACAATAGTCATGCATTTGCTTCGATGAGTTTCTCGGAGTAAGCCAAACTTTTCGAAACTATCAACAAACACACACGCACGATTCACGTACACTGATTCCGCGTTTGCGCGCAAAGCGGCATTCACGGCACGAAAGTAAAAGTTGCGCGAAATTTTATATCAAACACACTTTTTTAACGAGTCATTTCAAGCTTATTTTCCATATTTAACCATTTGCTTTATGCAGTTATCCTTCGAACGCATTTATAATATCGCTCAACAGAAACGACGCGCTTTACGAAACACGATTTTAGGATGAAAAAGCGATGCTAGCCTACAGCTGCCCGAGAAGCGATGTTGCCCCTACGCCGTCTCACGTAAGACTGTGCTCCGTCGAGAGGACTTCTTCGGCAATTCATGACGGCCCAATGCTCATAGCTATAGTATACCATAAGAGAACCGCCGCGATGGACTCGACCGGCCTGTACAGGCTCATATACATACCCGTTCAGTTTCGGGTTCCTGCAACCGCAGGCAGTAGAATTTTTCGTCTTTTCCTTTGATTCCCAAATGCTCTCGTATTTTTTGAGTTTCTTTTTGGGAAAGTAGGGCTTCGGGAAAATGCACGGTAGAATAAAAAGGCAAAGGTTTTCTTCAAAATAGTTTATTTCGTGAAAAAAAAGAGTAAATAGCACTAAAAATATACATCGCAATAATTCTTTGAATTTTACATATTTTTGAGCTACTCTTTCGATTCGCTCCGTTGTACGAGACATATCGTTGGAAATTCGTCGACAATACGAGCAAATAACCACGAAATCTCTTTTGTTTTGGTCGATCACGAAGCCAACAGAAATATACATGGTCAGGGAGTTATAAATATATGGGTGAGACGTGCTAGGACGAATAGAAGCCCCGAAAAGTTTAGTGTATCCAGAGAAATGCTGTTTCGGAGGCTCTCTACAGTGTGTTTGCTATAGTACAGTCCTTAAAGAGCAGGAAGGTAAGGTTATACCGAGCCGAGAACATTGGGGAGAGAGCGTGAGTGTATGAAAAACTTTAGATCTCGATGCGGGGGTTAGGGCTCGTTCGTGTGGCTATGCACGTGTATGCGTGCATGTGTCAGTCGAAGGGGAATATAGTTTCCATCCGGGGTATTTTACGAGAGCAGCAAATATATATATAAATATATTTGTGAACGACCCTTGTTGGTATTGTGATCCACCTGGCCACGGCGTAGGCACCGCTGAACGCGGCCAGGAAGGGGAGACAAAATGGTCGATCTCGTGCCCTGTTTTCGTAGCTTCGTGGCACGCAGGCGAATATTTAGTAGCGTGAGGTTCCCCACAAGGCGATTCGCGCCAATTTAACTCAAGCCTTTTTATCATGTATGCACATCGAAATTCTACACGTTAATATTCATAGTGGACTCGTGCATTCACATTTTTAAAATATTATTTGTTCATGAGGTATCCTAACTTTTGGATGTTGGGAATTTTTATTCAAGGGTTTTTTTCGTTTTTAGGTTAATCGAAAATACAACTCTTCATGTTTCTTACGTTGTTCTTTTTTTTTTTTCTTCGGGCCTCCCGAAAATATACAGCAAGAATGAAAGAATGTTTTATCGTGTTTTGACAGATGGTCAAACGTCAAAAGATTCTTTTTTCAAACAATTACTATTTTATCTCAAAGTCCGATCGAACGATTGATTTGGACGAAATAAATTCGTTTTTCACTATTTCTGACAAAAATATGTCTTTTTTGAATAAACAAAAAGTTGTTTCGAAGAATGAATATTTTCAGTATGAAAATATTGAAATTAACCCTATTTTTGGTACGTTTAGGTGTACGTCCTCAAAAATCGGAGTAAATTTGACGTGTGTAGTCTCCGTAATCGACCTAGTGGCTTGCTTCATATTGGGCACCTATATATCCTAATAGGCAACTCTCCTTCCTTCATTGATCGATAGTTTGAACGCTCTGAATGCAAAATTGTGAGAGGCGAAGGCCTCGCAGAATGGTTTTACGATCGAAAACTGTTTAATATCAAAGTTTAATATTTTTATGCCGTTGTATTTATTCTGGGAGCCGGTGCTTGGAACGACTAACCTAGAAAAATCTATTTACGATCTTAGTTTAAGATTTTGCCAGTTTCACGCAGAGGGCGTAACCGTTAATACAATAGTTCTGTAATTTACCGCCTGTCGCGCTTACACATACGAGCATACACCGGGGCGATATAATGGGCGAACGTGCGGTCGGTAATTAGATTACGTGTGTGGTTAGTTCTCTCTCTCTCTCTCTCTCTCTCTCTCCGGCATTTTCTCACCCTCTCGCTGTTGTTCCCTGTTCGTGACACGGTGAATCTGACTTTTCGATTATCTCGCAACGCACATCGTTCTCCCCGGACCTTGACGAAGCTCCAACAACGATTTCCCGCCATTTTTATTAACCATAGGAAAAGCGCTTATTGCGTACGTCTCTGGCTCATATCGTGTGGTGCGTTGGCGATTGTGAATCACGTCACAGAGACCTCTTGATAACTGGTTACAAAATATTGTTTGTCCCATGCATCCTGTGCAGAGGTATAATTCACGTGTACAGGGTGTCCCAGGATCGATCCTCGATCCCCATAACCTCAAAGTCCTCGGCTTTCACGAACTCAAATATTTTACGAAAATCATTTAACATACGTCATTTAACATACGAATTGAATAAATAATAACAAAAATAAAGAATAAAAGGTTGCACAAACGTAAGGAACGGATAAACGAAGATAAAAGTTGAAAAAATCTGGCCTCATAAATAAAAGTACGATACGTATTTAATGCATATATTATATTCTTTATCTCATCCTCGCCCCAATCATCAGAGCGTGTTGTAAGACTCAAAGCTAGCAAATTACAAGAATATTTATCGTCCGCGTTGTACTATCGTGAGCGCGTGACCTCTTCAGTGCCTATTCGTCTTCGTCGGACACTTGCTTTACGGGATTAATGAAAAAAAAAAGAAAAAAGAAAAAAAAGTCAACTCGGGATGTCAACAGAGCGCGATATGAAGAAGAAACACGAAAGTTGCTCGGAAAATCCCGTTCACTTTAATTCCCTTCCTTTTGAATATTTATCTCTCGTTCCCGAGCGCCTCAAACTCTGCTCTCGATTCTTCACAGTTTACAATCTGTTTGAAATGTTGAATGAAAAGAGAGCAAAAGTGTGGGTGTTGGTCGAGAGTCAGATCAAACATTGAATTTTCCAGCGAAAAGTTTCTTCGTATAATAATTATTCAAACGTGTCATTTATTGTGCTTTTTATATCGCAATTTCGAATAAAATTAATAGAAAAAAAAAAAAAATGGACTAAAATATTTTTTATTCTCCTTATCAACCTCTTTTAAATCCCCAATTACCTGCTTCGCGACGTTCCCAACCCTTTCACATGTTCCCGAGTGAGCTTTGACGTCTTCATAGAAAAAACGTAATTGCCCTCGTTAAATTGACGTTAATTCGATTTCGATAGAAAATCAGTGAAAAAAAAGGGGTGAATGAGGATAAAAGAAGGAGAAAAAGCGATTGAACGTCACGTATCTCAGCCACAAAAGCCTGTAAAGAGTGAGCGGAACGATGCGTTTAAGTGAATTATCGATACGTGCAGGTTAGTGGATCGCGGTGTTCGCGATAGTGACGTAGACGCAGCTGGACTTCTTAGCCACGAGAAACGGATCTGTCATGGTCGAGTAATCT
This sequence comes from Campoletis sonorensis, assembly GCA_013761285.1. Classification (NCBI taxonomy): domain Eukaryota; kingdom Metazoa; phylum Arthropoda; class Insecta; order Hymenoptera; family Ichneumonidae; genus Campoletis; species Campoletis sonorensis. Next base: position 1,183,725 of record JACEOJ010000110.1, read on the forward strand.
GTGAGGCACTATCAACGTTTCATTATTTCTCGCACCAGTCTATCAATTATTCATACGAAGAGGTATCGATGGATATGCAAACTCGTGTTATTGTAAATACACACGCGAGAAGAGAGAATCATAATAAAAAGTCACGTGACGCGTCGAAGAATATGGGAAGGTCGACTTTACCGGATTTATTAATTGATTCAATTGTCCCTCAGGTTCAAAGAAAGCGGATACAGAAGCGAGAAGTTTGAATGAATAAAATTCGTTTTATGCGAGGCTCAAGCGAAATGAAATTAAAATTCATGAATCAAAAGTTCGAGTGCTGGGGTCGAAAGTAGGTCGTATAAAGCCAAATGTTTGATAGACACAATGACTCAGTTTTTTTTATTCACTAAATAGCCATAAACTTATTATAAAAGTATTAAAATAAAAGACAAGTTAGGGATTAAGGTGACGTTTATTATCTTGGGGTATGGGACGCAATAAAAATAATAATATTCGTGGCTTTGGCGCGTCTGGCTATCGAGAATAATCTTCCGGGGGGACAATCACTCTCTTCGCTTGTTGTGTATTATGTTACGCTTAATGTACTTAATGTATTCGTCTTCTTGTTCGAGTGTTTGTAAATTCGGGTTCCTAGTAATTTAACGCACGCGGAGCTCCGCTTACGAATTTTATATCTATTTCCATCGCAGCGCCGTCCTCCTGTACACGTTGTTTTCATTTGGACGCGAAATAATGAGAATATGTGTGTGTTTATGTGCCCCCGTGGGCGTGTGCATGCGTATGATACACAGGCTGTTCTAGGTTGGAGAGTATACTGGCAAATACACCGGACAAACGTATATTTACATTTGTTATCATGATTGATCGTTATTTTGACAAATTTGTTAGTTTTGATCGCTTATCCTGATCAGGCGGTTGGAGATAGCGTAAAAATGCTCAGGACCATTTTCGTAGGCAATTCAATTTCCTACAAAAAAGTCCCCGGCGATGTTTTTCTAGCTCTTGTAGTTTTGTCCTGAGAACGGATCAAAAGAATTTCTGCTAAATGCGATTCCCTCGCAGGTTGCTTTTCGAACGGCTCTCAAAGCTAAACTACTCGAGATAGGAAAATGTAGATGGGAACTTTTTTGTTGACAATTTTATCCTCTATAAAATTGCTCCCATGCATTTTTACCGTATCTTCTACCGTTTCGACTGAGGAAGCGATTGAATGTCCGGATTCTGTCAAAATTACCAACTCGTCAAAAATTGTCGTTGGATTTTCGATCGTTACGATGTCCGCCTGAAATAACCTTTGCATTGTTTCTTCTACGTAAAATGGCGCGCACTAATCGTCACTTTATACACGAACGCACACTCACAGAAAATACCTGCCTCGAGGCTACCATCGAACAGAATTCCGAGCGAGAGATAATGAACGTGAAATAATCTATCCTTCACTCCAATAGGATTACAAACAGTGAGATTATGGACTGAGAAGGAAAAGATCATTTTCTATCCGACCCTGAAGGATCGGAAATGAACTAACCAAATGACAGACCAACATGAATTCTCTGAATTCTCATTTCCCGCCGGAAATATAAACGGAGAAAAATAAAATTCCAATATGAAATTATAAACATTCGCGATACATTAAAAGAAAGTTCTTGGTCGCGATGTTTTGTTTCTCCTTAATCCAAACGTTAAAAAAAAGTGTAGTATTTTTGACCTCTCCGAATCTTTAAGAACCCAGAACTTATCAGTGTTTTAACCACTTCAGAAAATTCACTAATCCTCGTTTCTCTTTTGGCTCAAAACTCGAGTCGGCGTATATTCTCTCTTTGATGATTGATTTTTTTTTTAAACTTGATCCGTCGATCTATTTTCTTCGCATTTTTTCCCCGTAGCGTTTCTATCGTTTTGGGCGATTTTATTTGTGATGAAATATATCGAAAAACGAAAAAATTATAAGAATTTCCGAAAAATGACGAAAAACGGGTTCGAAAGACTCGAGTCGCGTTTCGGAGGACAGCAGAGAGAAAGGATATTTTATACACGTCGCAGCGACCTTGCACTGGCCATCGCAAACACCTAGTGATGATTATTATTTCGCAAAAAAACGTTACGAAGTTTTTTCCCTCGTTTTAGAAAAAAAAGATTACAGAATCGTCAAATTAATCGAATTATTCGACACGTATTCTAGGTTTTCTTTTTTTCGAAAACACATCGCCGTCGACTGTTGATTTATAACCCGTTTGAAAAACAAATAAAAAAGAATTGAACGATATCCAAAGCCTCTGAAATAACGAGACTTTTCAAAGAATGAAAAGAATTGCGTCCTTTGTTTTGATGACCTGGGTAGACTCCTGCATAGTTTTATCGAAACGACAGAGGGCGACACTCCACGACGTTATTTTGTACACGCGGATCTGCAGAGTTGACCGAGTTGAGGAAAATGTTTTGGAGTCGTTTATGGAATTGTCATAATTACCAACAGTAGGTAAGACGTGCAAGCAAATCAATGACTCGGCCGGTAGATGGCGCAACGTTTCTGACTGCACATCAGATGATAAAGAAGAACTGCTTGTTTTTTTCTTTTTTTCTTTTTTTTTCAGAAGTAGCTGACTGTGACACGCGGATCATCGATGTTGACAGAGCGTTGACGGACTAATGGGCACTTTAAGTCCAAAATGATGCAGAGATCAATGTCGGTCGATGCAAATTGATTTTTTGTAACCATTCAAGATAAAATATAGCTGCTTCGCGTTAGTCAAATTAGTGTTAATTTTTGACAATCTTTGCAATGTTGAATACGATGATTAAACAAATTAACCCCAAATTCTTACAACGGTAGATTTTTACGTCAAAATCGAACAAAATTAATAAGAATCAAAGTGGAAACATATTTTTTCCATGTTTCGTGCTGCATTATTTCGTCATCACATGCAACTTGATCGCAATAATAACTTGATGACTTTTTAATTGATAACTACTAAATTCCAACGAATCGCGATACTTCTGAGTCGTTGCATTTCTAACCGTACTTTTTCTTTATTCATATATTCATTCATGTATTTTATTTTTTAAATTTATTTATTTAATCGCCATATGGCGATTGCCAAACCACCAAGAAATCGTGATCCATTCTCACATGACTTTTTAGTCTGACGCAAGATTATGCTGAGTCTCGAAGACTTGGCTCGCACACCTTCCTCCTCCGCGTTCTCTCTCTCTCTCTCTCTCGCTCGTTCGCAAAGTCTCTTTTCTCTCTCATAGGAAGCATACATGTATCTTTCTTATCTCGCGCGATTGCACACCTTAGGAGGTTAAATTACCGGGTCGCTGATCCGGTGGCCAACTGACGAATGATACACGCGGACAAGCAGAATTGCATTCCAAGAATCAGACGTGTGGTCAGTCGCTGAGCGTAAATGACTGTTATTTTTTATTTTCTTAATAATACGAGACGTTTCACGCGAACGTTACATATTTTCTGACACTCTGACCCTTTGTCAACATATTTTTCTACGTTCTACAGTGTTAATCGGTCGACGGGAATTTTTATTTTCGTTCATCATTTACCGAACTTTTCTAACCCAACTTTTTCGAGTCTCGACACTCAAAAATACACAAACACAAATATACATCGACGCAAATTATACAAATGTGTTTCTCCACAAGCTCGAAAGCTACGTAACGTCATTCTCTTTGTTGGGATTATGGCACGGCTAATTAAACAGAGATGTAATGAAATGCCAGTCCACTGCTGCCTGTTTGAGCTAATTTCATACCGCACAATATATTCAATGAACCTACAGAGAAACTTAATTAATTAAGCAATGAAATTTCGATATAGAATAAATAATCCAGATAATTAAATCAATTCATGATGATCATTAGTATTATCGTCAATGAAATATTAATAATAATAATAATAATAATAATAATCGATTTGAGTTTGTACACGATCCTGTGACGAAAGAATAAAGTCTGACGTAAAAAGATGGCGAAAATATTTGGACTCGGAGTTTGGGTTTTGAAGGTGAGAATAGATTTCCAAGGTCGAGGATCGATCTTTTGGACAATTTGGCCATCCGATTATTACTTGACTTTTATTTAATTCGCTGAGTTTTGAGAAACGTATTTGTGTCCGATGTATGGAGCGAAAGTAAAGAAAGGCTGGCAACAAGGCGGGCGAGGCAGGGCAGAGGGACGAGTTTGGCGATCGAGTTCTGGTGGCGAACGAGGCACGTCGCCTCGCTCGCAATAAAGGGAGAAAACCTGGTCTTGAACGCGAGTGTGTCCCGACAGCGCAAATTAAGGTCGGAAGGAACAACTCGAACTAAAAGATACAGAGTTTTGAACAGTTGCTTGTTTCATGTTCGTTTATCTTTGTATGTTTATAGACATCGCGTACACATACACATACATAATGGAGGTTAGATGCTTCGCAAAGTCTGGGAATTCGGGGAAAGAGATTACGGAACGCTGTCGAACGGTTGCAGACAAGTTTCTATTTCTCTCTCTCTCTCTCTTTTACTTTTTTTTCTTTTTCTTTACTGCTTTCGTGTGCATACAGTCAGGAACCAGAAACATCGTCAAATTTAACTTCTCCACATATAAGGTTTGCTAGCAATATTACGATTTAGTTTGAAAACTCCATTTTCAGAGGTAGATTTTACTGGCGAAAACTAATAATGTGATCCTTCTCAACCATTCATGTTCTGCTGCAGAAACCTGTGCTCTCTCTCTCTCTCTCTCTCTTTCTCTCTTTCTCGCTTTTCCAGAATTCTTCACCCCGATCTTTTCACTTTCTCTCTCTCTCTCTCTTGCTTTTTTTCCGTCTCTCTTTTTCTCTTTTTCTAGTCTATTTGCTTGAACTCGGATAAACTAATCTGCTTGTCTATTCTCTTGCTTCGTTACATTCAAACTTGTGTATCTTTGTGGCTCGATTCAACATTCGTATATAATGATAATATATTCGTACGAAGTTTTTCGTATATAAATAGTTATACACGCGTGAGTTGAATCCTCGAAACGAGGCTAAAACAAAAGTCCGTATAAACATCGCTCTGCGAATCGATTTTAGTCATTTTCATGGAATAATGTGGGAAAATGTGTTTTCGTTGCGCGGTTTTCGTGGAAGGATCGTACCAGTTACACCGAAATACCAATTTTTTGCTGTGTCAACTAAAATTATTTTGTAATTCATTATTTTTAGTAACCAAATTTTATTTAATTTTGGTACATAAACTGAAATAATTGGAAAGTTAAAAAAAAAGGGCTCGTTAATTGCTTGGAATATTGTTGTCCCGAGTACTTTCCGAACATAACCTAAAAATAAACAGTATTGACAGATAATTTTGAGAAAAACGATGCTTTTCCGTGGATCGAAACATTGCTTTGTTTTGACTTGATGGTAAATTCAACGGAATCACGGATTTTGCGTCAGCAGTGTGCGAACAGTTTCAACGAACTGTCAGACCGCGATTGGATGAGAGTGTGAATGAAGACGTAAGAAGGTAAAAATAAATATACACGTATAATAAAAACGATGATGCAGTGTCTCTACACTGGACTAAAGCTTGGTGGTGAATTTCAAAGTCAATATATAATGGGAGAGTGACTGAAACAGATCGAGAAAAAAACAGCATCGACCGAGAAACACGAAGAAGGAGGGAGAGAGAGAGAGAGAGAAGGAAGGTAAACCTGCAACAGGCGGTTCATTCGAAGTTTGCCAAGTTGCCGAGTGGCGGCGCTAGAGTAGGCGACCGGCGCGATGCGAGAGTGGCATGAGCCTGGCGGGTTGAATTCACGAGTTCAGTGATTCGGGATTCAGTAAAACGCCGGTACTCGAGGCGTCAATATCGCAAGATATGGCAATATTTTCGTTCTTATACCGCGAAACAAACATTTTTCAAAGGAATGTTACAAATATCTAATAACTTCTGTAGTGTGTCATCGTGTTTGTTTTCGTTATTATTAAATCGAACTTAACGTGATTAATCTTAAAACACGAGTGTCAAAAAAAAAATTCGGAAAAATACTCCGAATCAACTGGCGAAAACTGAGGTGAGAAAATCTCATTCGGGGAAGATTTTGCGTAAAACTTTCCAACTGTTTCGATGTTACAAGTAACAAGAAAAAAAACAAAAAACGTTTTTTTAAATAAATAAATGAAATATCCCATCGTTTCGATCAAGTGTCAACGAAAAATCGGGCATCGATAAACGTCAATGATTGCGAGAAAAGTGAATGAAAATAAAAGAGAGAGAGAGACTTGTGTAAACTTAACTTGAATGATTTCTCGGTTTCGTATTTGAAAGTGTACGCGCGTGTTTTTTTCTATCCGTGTGACCAATAAAGCTGTCCGCGAGGTTCGGTGATTCATCGATCCACGATTCCGTATTTCCTTTCCCCGTGTATGTGTTCTTTTTTTTCTCTTTAATGTCTCGTATTTCAACCGGAAGCTGAAAAAGAACGGTATATTGAAAACTAAAGAAGACCGTAGTCTTACGAATCATTTGAAGTACCTATGCCGATTATATACGTGCAAACAAAAACATATATATATATATATACGTACAAATAAATACGATACGGGTAAACGCGTGCTCTTCGAAGTGAGAAAGAGAGAAAACAAAGAAAAGGAGAAGAAAAGGAGAGTCCTCGTGCTGGTAACTGGAGAAACACACACACACGCCGACACAAAATCTTTTCTCATTTCTTTTTAACGTCTTTCTTGTGTTCGTTCGGTGTTTGACAACGACAAATATCAAACAGAGCCGAACAAGTGGGCTCTCACGTGTATTATATATATATTCACACATAAATATATAAACACGAATGCAAGAGAGGCGAAAGAACGAAAGTTTGCAGGTTAACGAGAAAAATTGCGATAAAAACTTTTGAAAATTTCTCACGATACACATTATCTTTTTCTTCGTGTCATTTCGAACAAAACTTTGACCAATTGCCGCAGCTTTGCTCTCGCCTTATTTATCGCAATCGTAAACAAAGTTTCAATATTTCTTTCGCGTCTTAAAATTGTGGTTAGGCGATTGTTCGCGCGCATCCATCCTGTTTTTTCGAGCGTGGGAAGTCTCGAGAACCCGGCAGCGAAACAGAGCCAAGAGATAGACGAAAAAAAAAGAGAGACTTTACCGATCGGACTTGCGATTAGCGGTGGAACCAACTAAAGCGGCGATCGTAACATTATACACGGATTGTGACCGCGCTACGTGACATATAAATATATTTACATAAAAAAACATCGCGCTCCACGCTCGGTAATCAAGTTACAAGAAAAATGTGATCTTTGAGACTCCACGACGAGTTTATCAAGACTGAACATAACGACTAAAGTATTAAGATCGAAATTCTTGATTAAAATTTCGGTTTTTTCGCCGGTTTTGTTCTTTAGTCACTATTTTTTTTTGTTTTTTTGTTTTTTCCCCTCAATTCTTCTAAAATGGAAAAAAGTAACGGAAATAAAATGAGGCTGGTGCCGATCGTCGGTTGTATCTTTATTGTGATTTTTTGTGCCCGCTGCTGCGACTCGAACGAACTCAAGGACTATTGTTCGGTGCATCGGTACGAAAATTTGGTCGTCAGCGGATTGAGATTCACCAAAGAGGTCGTTACGACCGAATACGCTAACGTTGGCGCTTTCAAGGCCATTCATTGCTGTCTACGCGGATACAGAAGCATCGAATGGTTAGTTGAACGTTTTTTTATTTCGTTTTTCTTTTTTTCGAAACGTCAACCATTTCAGTGTTTTTGTTGACATTTATGGTGTTTTTTTTCGAGAAACATACAAATTTCTGGGAACCGGAACAATGTGTATCGATTACCATTCGGTAGCTGGGATTTGTTTTCATTTTCAGATATCGCTTCAAATTCTTTTTGCTTGTTGTTTCGAACGAGAGAAAATACCTGATCGGAAAAATTTTTCACTGGAATATTCCTCGCATGCGGAATTTATACGATCAAACAAAAGTAATGGAATTTTAAAAAATTGTTATTCGTAGTAAAATTATTGTTTTTTCCGATGATTCGTCGATGACAACAAAGCTGAAGAGTGCAGTTTGAGAAACTGGGAAAACGTCACATTTCATCTCAATTTTTGAGAGCAGGAAATTGTCGTTTCGCGTTCATTCCATTTTATGGATGTTTATCATCGTTTTTTCGAAACTTTCCAACTTTTTTTCGGTTTGTAAACTTTTCTTCGTCGAATGTTCACCAAATCTCATTCAATCGTACATAATTCGCGTTGTGACGAAGCAGCGACGAGATTCTGTGCAATTCGACCTCAATATCGCTGCCAGGAACATTTCATGCTAAAGAGGAGATTTGACTCAGGATTTACGTCCGGAAAAATAGATTTTAGGAGTCCACGGTTTAACACATTCTCAACATCTCTCTCATTATTCTAATTGGAATTCAACGTCATGAAATCGCATGAATATAAATATCCATATAAATTATACAAATGGGCGTCTGCGAGCATGAAAGCTTCAAAACGTCATTCTCTTTGATGGTATTCTCGAGAGAGGCCGAGAGAGAGGCCGAGAGAGAGGCCGAGAGAGAGAGAGAGATGAAATGAAACGTCAATACAATATTCAAGCTAATCCGATATCAGAACGCGTTGAATGAACATAATGAGGAACTTAATTAATCAAACAATCAATATCGAAGTGCATTGACAATTCGAACACAAATGAATAAATAAATATTAATAATTGTTATTGTTGTTATTATCGTTATTTTATCAATAAAATAACGAAAATAACATCAAATAAAAATAAAGACAAAATAACAATAATATTGTCATATGGAATTTGTTGAAATTAATTGAATGCAGTAAAATATCATTTTGATGTTAAAATTCCTCGACGATAATAATAAACAAAATTTTCATATATTGCAAATTATTGATTAAAAACTTGTCAAAAATTGTTCGATTTTACAACCAAGTTTCTTTGTTTATGAATTGTTTCTTGTTTCGTCGAAAATGATTCGAGCAGAATATTTTTTTGTTTTTGTTTTTTTTAATCTTTGACACATGCGGTTTTCTAATTCGAGGAAATAATTATTGAAGCTTCAAGTCAAACATTTCGAATGCATTTTTGACGCTTTAAAGAAATGAACGAGATTTTGTTACATTGAAATCGTTTTTTTTAATGTTTTTTGTTAAATTATGAAACTTTTGAGTGTGCGGCTTGGAACTCGTTATTATAGTTTTTTTTTATTATTTCTTGTCCATCAGTCACATACAAGCAATTGAAATGTTGTTTACAAACATTTTCGAGTCGAACTTTGACGAGTTTTGTTTCGAGCCACGGGAAAGTTAAACCTCGTTAAATCTGGCGTTACTCTCTCGCGTCGGATTTACTGCGAGTTTCGTAATTATTTCGCGACTCGTGGATCCACGATTCTAATTTGTTACATTTTATTTTTATTCCGTCGGCGTTTTGAGCTCGCGTGAAACTTTGAATTTCATAGATTCAGTCGTTCTAATGGAAAAATAGAAAAAAAAAACGAAAAAACTCTCACGATCTCGCGAGGCGACGATAAAAAAATAAAATATAGCGCAGAAATGACGCAAGGTCTGTTATTATTTCGTTGTTTCGATAGACCGCGCTGAATCAACGATTCTATTGCGAAATAAAAATCTGCATCTTAATTTCCTGCTCTGGAATTTTTACACCGCAAAAAAAAAAAAATAACAGTTTGTTTTTGCTTATCGCCAGCTCGTTATTTTCAACCAAGAAAAAAGACGAAAACATTCATTTTTTTTTAAGTTTTGACGTTTCGATCGTTGGTATGCAATGGAATATTTTTTTTTTTCCAAATTCCCTCCAATTTTTCCAACAAATTTCATTTTCCATTGTTGCAAAAGGATTTTTTTTATCTACAAAAATAAAAATTCTTCAACTTTATTTGTTCCGAATAAAATAGATTCAAAATTTCCGAATTTTCGTGCCTCTGAATAAATCGATAAAAATAATTAATTCGTTAACAAAAAAGACACAAAAATGTCAGTCTGTTAATTTGAAAATGGCCGCAGTGTCAATTTTTGTTGTTGTTCGACCGAGGAACGAAAAAAAATTGACTTTCGATCGACGATTGGAATTTTTCGGTTTTATCGTCTTAAGAATTTTGACAATTCGATTGGAAACGTGAACAAAAACAAAGTATAAACTGAAAAATAAAAAGTTTCCGACGGTAAAGTTCGAGAGCGAAGGAGTCCTGACCCGTGAGGGATTTTCCATTTCTTTTTTTCGCTGGTTCTCGTATTTTAGTTTTTTTCTTTTGTTTCTTTCTTGTGTGAACGGGTTTTGTGACTCATCGACGACGACGAAGACACGATTCAACGTGTTTCCATCCCTACACGCCGGTCCGACAACTTCCTCGAGTTCTTGCGGTCGCGCTAGTCCAGCGTATTTTTTTTCTTGAATGTGACGCAACGATTTAGGATTCGCCAATCAAATACTTTCCTTTCGGTTTCAATTGATTAAAATTTGTACCGAACAAACTGCTACAAAAATCGTCAAAAATTTCTCTATTTTGATTTTCTTCACGAAATTAATTCGTACGTAAAAATAATGATAAAGATCATGAAAAAAAGGCGCAAAAAGACTGATTCGTCTTTTCGGAAATCCCAAACTTTTAGCTAATGAATTATTAACAAACATTTGATAGATATTCGCAAAAATATGTTTTTTTATAAAAAATAACCTAATATTTTTCGTAGTAAAAAAATTTGAAAGAGAAAAAAATGATTAAAAAGTAGTTTTTTTATATTATAAAATAATAATAATGGTTTTTTATATTAAAAATAAAAGTATTGAAAATGAATAATGAAAAAAACTCGATAATTCGATTGTAAAAGTCTAAGTTCAATTGTTTGACGTTTTAAACGTCAAAAAAATGGAAGAGGTTACGAAAGCAAGTAAAATTTGGTCTGAAAAGAGGTTAGAAATTTGGGTTAAGAGAGAAATGAAGCTTTGGGTCGAAGGTTCGATTGAATGAAACAATTGCCACGATTTTCTTTTTGTTTAAATCGTAAAGATCCGTTAACGTTTGTTTGTTCGTGAAAATAATAGAACCTGAGATCCTTGAATAAAGGGGAATTATTTAATTCACGTAAAGAGCATTGTAAAATTATGACGTAACTTCGAAATCAATGGAAACGTGGAAAATATTCTGAAGCTCCACGTGTTTAGGGTTACGACGAATTGCTACTTTATTACGTAAACGATTCTCTCTCTTTCTCTCTCTTCTCTTTCTTCTTTTTCGTCTCTCTCTCTCTCTCTCTCTCTCTCTCTCGCTTGCCATTTATTACGTCAAGTTGTTACATTTCCTTCTCCTTCAATCCCACCGTTGCACCATTTTTTCCGGGTACTTGAGTTCGAGCGTGTGTCGTTTAATTCGTCATCCCTAATTCAATAAAAGCTCAACTTACATGCACATACATCGTTAGCCTGTAGTGTTTTTTTTTTCTCTCGTTACTGTTTAAATCGTCGTAAGAGAAAAAGTCACGCGAACGACGTATCAATAACGTTACAAATTACTACGTTCCTCCACTACAATTTTCCGTCCTGTCAAAATAGTTGTTTTTTCATAATTTTTTTATATTTCCACCAAATTAAAAACAAATTTTTCTTCGATCATAATTTCTGATAAATTTCACTCGCCAAATTAATCGAGCTTTCGTAATTTTTATTTCCTGCACGAAGATTGAAAAAAAAAGGAACAAAATAAAAAAATATTCAGAATCGAGTGTTTTTTTTTTTGGATTTCTTCGTAAAAACGATTCCTATCTATCGAAGATCAACTGAAAATCCATACAATAGAAAAGAGCGAACTTATACTCGTGTGCGTTTGAGTCTATCGACTTTGATCCATCTCCGCCGACCCCCCAGTGAGAACGAAAAGAAAAAGAAGAAGAAGAGGAAAAAGAAAAAAAAATAGTTTTGCCCTCGACCGATCCGGCTAAAGAAACTTGGAAAAGATGCCACAGTTCGAGAATTCACAAAGTTTTTCTTCTTTTCCCTCGGGACAATCGCGTCTGCGTTTGTGAGAATCCATGTGCCTCTATATTTTTATATATTTTTATGTATATATATATATTTTTATTTATATATAAGACACAAATATATTTGAAGATTTGTGTGGACTTTGGTGCGGAGGAGGATATAAAAGAGAGCGAAAAAAGTCGAGGACATCGTAGAAGGTCGTTGAAGGGGGTCACTTCCTCGAAATCACAAAAGGGCACACCCTCGTTCGTCTCTATACCAAGCGCCGCGCAGTTATCGTCCAAACACACACATACACCTTTGCCACGAATTCTCATTTATTTCTATTCATTCCTTTGCTATTATGTTGTTTCTTTTTCTCTCTCTTTCTCTCTCTCTCTCTCTCTCTCTCTTGCTCTCTCTTTCTCTCTCTCTCTCTCTCTCTCTCTTTCTCTCTCTTTTTCCTGATTTTCACCAATTCTGACATTTTTTTTTCTCGTCTTTTTCACACTCGAAAGTCACGTCCTCGCTGCTGTTCGAACCAAAGATTGTAACAGAAGCCTTGGAAAAAAACTTTGCTCGATTTCTCGTCGAGTCTTTCAATTCCTCGAAATTCTTCACATTTTTAATCAAAATTATAACTCCTTATACTTCGAGACAATTTTTTATCAAATTCTCACATACTCGAGAACAATTTTACAAACGACTGATAGATTTCCTTCCATTTTGTCGAAATTTTAAACTTTTTTGAAAAAAATGATCATTTTGAACAACTTTTTAAAATTTATCCCTTTTTGATTCGACAGGAATTTGGTATTTCTTAATTCTTAAGAAAAAGTATCATAATCTCTCGGCCCGCAGAGTCCATTTTACCCCAACTGCCATTATTCGAATGTCCTTTTGCCACAAAAGCCATAACCAGACGCCTTTTTTTGACTGAGGCTGACGTTCGACTTGCTACGACTCTGTTAACCCTCCTGGAAAGTCGCACGTGCATCGAAATATATATATATATTTAGATGCTTGAAAAAATGCTGTAAAAGAACACAAACCGGGTCTCGGGTACCCTTGTCCATTATATTCGTCGCTATTGAACAGAAAGGCGCGTGTTCTCGAGGCCCTCATTGTCCAGGTGCGAAAAAAACACCGGATTTCACTCACAATACCTGCTTCTCGAGAGACTGTACACAAAAAGCATTTTTGTGGGCAAGTGTGCGTCGTCGTCGTCTTTAAATTCGTTTCGTCGTCTTGAAAAGCCCGGGCTCGCACTTCTCTCGAGTGCGAAATTAATACGGACGACAAAATTCTACAAAAAGGACACTCTAAACAGACGCGTTTTTCCGTGCCGATCATTTTTTTACAATTCGAAAATACTCGAAACACCAATTTAGTGACATTTTGAGGTTTTTATTTTTATTTTTTTTCCCTTTTGACCTCACTTTCGTAACTTTCGCGATCCTGGATAACTTTCTGAAGGTATCGTATTTGCACGAGGGTCAGAGGAAACTTTGGAAAAGCCTTTACATCCTGGCAAATGCATTTTTAGTGAGTTCTAGTTCGTCAAACGTCATTTAAAACTTTAGAAAATTGCCTCGAGCTTCAGGATCGATTTTTGACTCAACGGTCACCGATCCAAGTAGTGGTTTTAACGAAATTTGTTGTGTTGGAAGATCGCGAAATCCTCGAACCGATGCTGGGTTAAAAATGCAGTTGAATTTAAAAAGTTTACGAAATATTAGGAATATAGAAATTTTTATGTATTTTTTGGAAACTTTTTTCTCGTTTTATAGAGTTTTCACGATGAAAATTGCACAGAATTTGACTTGATTATAGACCATTCTCTTCGTTACAAAAAAAGCAAGAGAATGGTGTCAATTAAACTCTGTTATCACGAACCAGGAAGATTTTATGCTCGAGAGAAGATTGAGGTCGATTTCGACCGCATTGTTACGAGGTTTGCTTTGGGAAAAATGGATTTTGAGTGTCCAAGGTTCGTAATTGTTTTATGTTTTCAATGTAAATGAATAACGACGTGGAAGGGAATTAAATTTGGATCCAAATAGGGTTAGAAATTCGAGTTTTCAGAGGACGAAGCATTTGGACGAGGGGTTCATTGAATTAAACAATTCTGACGATTTACTTAGTAAATACATGACTTTGTGTTCAAATCGTAAACACCTGTCAACTTTTGTTTATTCGTGAAAAGCCAAGAGCCTGCCGTTGTTGACCAAAAAGCTGATTATTTAATCCACATAAACAACATCGTTAAATAATCACATAAAAATTATAAACAATTGTCGTAAAGAGGCATTTGTTCTTTCAAAAAATGACAAAACTACAAGCCAATAAATCTGAGAGTACGAGAAATTAAATTATGGAATATTTGGGTCTTATTCAAAAATTTGTCGTAATCAAAGACAAAATAATATTAATAATAATAATTAATTAATGAATTATGAATATAATCTAATATAATATAAAATATATTAATAATTATATATTAATAATATTAAATATATATTAAAAATTAATATAAATGAAAATAAATTAATACAAATAAATTAATTAGTATTAATTAATTAATTGAAGACAAAATTTTCTGTAAGGCATAGCAATTTTTGGAAAAGTTGCAAAAATTATTGTGCCTCATAGAAAATTGTTTCTTTTACACAGTAAATTTTACCTGAATTGTCGAATTGTGTATAAAATTTGAAAAATATTTCAAAATAAACCTCGAAATTTTACTTGACGAAATAGATTCGTTTTCTCCGTATTACCTTATTCCGAAAGAATTCTCTATTCACTTTAGTCTCAGACGATAAAATGTCATGAAACATATACTTAACTGTCTCTCTACATAAATCGTGCTTGGGAAGCTCTCCTTTGCTTCGTATCCACCTCCATATTTCCTCCGGTTATTTGTACACGACGATAAGCCGCACAGGACGAAAAAAAAAACCATTTTTTTTTTCTGTAAGGACGACACGATCCCGGATGCAGAATATTTGCCCAGAGCGGTGTTTAATACATTTTTGTTACAAAATCTGACGTTGCAAAAATCTTTCGTCAACACCAGCCTGATCCATTGTCATTCTTAATGAAATTTTTTAATTTAAATATTTTTTTCTATTTTACACGACAAACTTTTTCTCATTTCTGACGTTTATGCTCGTTGTGTTTTTTTCGTCTTTTTTTTTCTTTACTCTCCAAGTCTAAAGACTCGACAGCCACAAAGAATTTTTATGTTATTATTTCATATTATTTTATATTATTTATATCATTATATTTTTATATTATTATTCTTTAGAATTTTTATAGACATGCGGATGCATTTTTTTTTCTTCTGTGAGTCTAAAGACTCGAGAACCCGTATTTTTTTCTTTTTCTTTTGCTCTACGACCTCAAACCTCGGTGGTTTTATCCACAGAAGCTTCTAGCACCTGTTACACGTCAGTGTATAACTCCTGTTCACACGATATATCATCCCCTCACGTTTCAAATCAGTTTAGCACCAAAAAAAAAAGGATTAGATCGATTGGTGAATCCGGAAATTCTTTTCCTCGTCAATACATCGATTTCTTTCGAATCAACGCTTCGTTGATGCACTCGAGTTTGGCTGATGTATTGACACACTGGGTCAGTTTGACCCGGAAGTTACTTTTTCTGTTTATCACCCCTTCCCTCGGTTTTTATCAAAAAAAATCGAGAAAAAAAAACTTTAAACTTCTCTAAATACGTGTGCATAAAAAAAAAAAAAGATTAATACCGAGTAATTATTTACTTTAGTCCGACTTTTTCCAAAAATGATCGAAAATGATATATTTTTGTACATTAAATTGATGATTAAATTGGATCAAGTGACATTCCTTCAAAAGATACTGCGACACTTGCCCCAAATTCGATAAATTACAGGGTTTTTAAGTTTTAAGAAATAGATGAGAAGATCGAGCATTTTTGAGAATATTTCGACGCTTCCGTTAGCCCAGGCGGGGTTACAAGTCCATTCTCTTTGATGCACCGAGTAATGTGTTTATTTATACATGTAAACACGATGTTGTAGTCAAACAGATTATCGAGAAACACACAGACACACACGAGTTTGTGATTTGTGACTCACTGGAGAGATAGATCGTTCGACTTCGTTTTAAAAAGTCCGAACAGAGTCTAAGGGAATAGAAAGAAAGGGAGAAAGAAAGGGAGAAGAGAAAAGAGAAGAAATGAGACGACGAGGGATATCGGTCTCGTCCATCGATGTTTCTGTACCAGTCGAGGATTTTTTTTTTCTGTTTTTTTATTATTTTTGGTTCGTTCTCTTCTCTCTCTCTCTCTTTCTCTCTCTTTTTCGCATTAATCTATCGGTCCATCTATTCAACTACCTGTGCGGCTTCCTTTCTTTTTTCTCCTTATTTTTTTTCTTCATCTCTCCTCCCTGTTTCGACATCGTCGTTTTTATTCTTTTACAAACGATCGCGATGTCGTTCTCTCGTGACGTCTTCACTCTTTAAACGTCCACCATGCGTCGATCCGCAGAGAAATACCGTGCATTAAACCGTCTCTCACGCTTTTTTTTTCTTCGCCTCTAAACACAATCGCTCGCGATTCTGCTCGCTTGCCTCTACGAATAAAATGATTTTTCAAACTTTCTATACAGACTCGCGACTGTATACTTTTTTCTCTTCTCTAGTTTTGTTTAGATTCGCCTCCTTTTTTTTACCTTTCTTTTATACTTTTGCTTAGATTCGACGCTTTTTATTCTTTCTTTTTTACTTTTGCTTAGATTCGCCTCTTTTTTTTCTTTCTTTTTTACTTTTGCTTAGATTCGACGCTTTTTTTCTCTTTCTTTTTTACTTTTGCTTAGATTCGACGCTTTTTTTTTCTTTCTTTTATACTGTCTCTCGTACTTGTCGCGTGGAAATTCCTATTTTTTCCCCTACGTCACACTCCTTGTCATATAGTTTTTGTTTCCACGTACTCAATCAACTCCCTCTCCTTTTTTTTCTTCTCTCTCTCTCTCTTTTTCTCTCTTTCTCTCTTTCTCTCTCCCTCTCTCTCTCTCTCTCTCTTTCTCCCTTTCTCTATTTCTCTTCTTCGTACACTCCACTCCCCTCTTCTCCCCAAAAGCTCTGTACTGTAGTTTCCACGAATTGCATACTCCCACTCAACACGAATTGCAAAGAGCTTTGCACGGTCTATACACCGTGTATATCATTAAATTACCACAAACACACGTGTAAATATCTGATGAGACCATATATCGTAACTTTTGAGAAAAATTGTCTGTGTTTTGAGCTGAAAAAAATAATTCATTAATTTTCTCAAAATAACTATAAATACGAGAGCTTAGAACGTCAAAAGTAAATAGAGGATACATTTTTTTATTGAAAATTCTCTTTGTATCGTGGAAATGAAAAAAAAAATGGGCGAGAAAAGAGGATGAAAAATATGTGGAGAGATTGCGACGGCACGATATTCCCATTTTTGTTCGGAATTTACCGGGAATTCACGCTCTCGCTTTAAAACTGTGCGACAGAAATATCGCGAATAAATATGAACTTTCGGTTCTTTTTGTTCTCGTTTTCCATTCGATTTTTTATTCCATTGTACGCAATCGACGATTTTTCGCGGATTTAAAAATCGAATTAACTCTTTCACAGCTTTAATAATGAGGAACTTTGCTTTGGAAAAATAAAACGTGAAAAAAGGAACAACGCTTTCGAACAATGTGAAAAGTTTTTTTTTTGCGCTGGTCGAATTGTCGTCGTGAAAACGAGAAATTAGGTCAAATTACTTGGTTCGCTGTTTTCGAATTTTGTAATGTTACGAAAAAGTTGATTTCTGAAGTGAAAAAGAAAAGAAAAAAATTTGAATACATTTTTTTCATTAATTAAGAAAAAAATTGATCACTGGTTCGTTGGAAAATTAAAATCCATGAGCTTTTCGGGGTTTTCTTCTTTTTAAAAACTTAAAATATCAGCAGAAGATCGCGAAATAATGTCAAAAGAAAACTCCGCAGGTTGCCCCCTTTCTCGACAACGACGTTGATGAGTTATTAATTAATTGGCGATAGGTAATCAAGTTTGTAAGAAAACAAGAGGGTGCCAAGTGTGGGCAGAGCTCCGCCCCTTTACGTTCTTTCATCAACTCGTCACGCTCAATTGATTTTTCATAGTGGCGTCACCTCGATCGTTACCAATTAATAAATATCTGAGGCCAAGGATCATTCGTTATTTTGGCACCGCGAGTACGAGAGAGAAAGCTTCGAATTTCGAAATGAAAATTTTCCACACCGTTCGTCCGATCGGAGGGAAAACGAATCAGCCCATAAAAACAGTAAAAAAAAAAAACAAGCGTTTGTACGTTTTCCAAAAATCCATTAGATCCTCTCGAAGTTTTGAACGAATGAATTTCTCTCAAAAAAGGAGGGCAAACCCCCCCACGTTGGTCACAGCAGTTTTTTTGTTTTTATTTGCTCAGTAGCAGATAATCTTCCTTAAGTAAGGATCTAATGAGACGAGCAAGTTTATTAAACTCGTAATGAAAAATAATGGCGTTGGATACGTGGATACAAAGCCTCGAGGGACTTGGAACAACCGGACGTCCTCGCGTAAGGAGTTGACTGTTGTGTCACGATGCAAATGAATGTAACGCGTTAGAATATTCTTCGATGTGTAAAAGCTCGTGAGACCTTATTAGAGAAAAAAAAGGGTTTAATGAGGGAGAGAGAGAGAGAGAGAGAGAGAGAGAGAGAGAGAGAGAGAGAGAG
>JACEOJ010000111.1:0-55646 GCA_013761285.1 Campoletis sonorensis
AAAAAAAAATTACGTAAATAATAATTAATTTATTAATTCATTCGGGAGCGTGCTGAATGTCTACGTTTTCCGATGTGTGCATAAAAATATACGGAATAAATGAAAAATAATAACATAAAGCAAAAGGTAGACAAACGTGAAACGCAAAAAATATTAAAAATCAGGCAGCGCGAGGGCCGCGCCACCAGCTGAGATTTCGGCGATGGCGCGAACTAAAACATATTCCTTGAGACTGAGGTCCCCGGCGTCCCCGCTCACCCCGCACCGATCACTTGTTGCGCCGCTGCCGTCCTGTCCTCGCGGCATACGGGGCTCTCTCGCAGTCGCGGCAAGACGAAAAACACCAATATATATACATATTTACAACGAAGCGTCTCGCAAACGAAAGACGCTAAACGAAACAATTTTTGGTGACTTCAATTCGTGACAGTTTAGCGTCGTCTCAATTTTTTTTACTGCTTTTATCGAACGCACGATTTTCGAGCTTTGTTGTTTAGAATGCGAGTTTTTTTTACTCCTTTGATCCTCGTGACACGTGAGTGCAGTGTTGTTTTTACCTTCGAAAAAGTGTGTGCGCGCGTGATTATGTGTTTTCGTGTGTGATGAGTGGGTTATAACTAGGAAAAAAATACATCGACATAATTTTTGGATCTTCGGAATTCGTTTACGTCGTGTTTATTTTTTGCATCCTCAGCTTAAACATGGTAAGCCAGAATTCACCTTTGTGGACATAAATCGTTCTCCGACAACCCTTTTCGTTGTGTAATGTACAGGGCATTTCGATTCAAATGATACTCAACCAGGTTTCGTACCAGTTTGTTTGGATCGATTATTTTTTTCTTTCTAAATAACACAAACACTTACAATTTCGTTTCTTCGAACTCGGGATTTTTCCGTTTCTTCTGACGCTTCCGATACATGGAGCATTCCATTTCAACGACCAAAGACTCCGCTGTTAATTGCAACGATATTTTCCCCCCTTTTTTTTTGTACATTCGATTAATAAACCGGAAGAACGTTCTTTAGTTTTTTGTTGTTATCTGATACCGTAAACATTCAACTTTTTTTCTCATTCTCTACAACAAATTTATTCTTTCTTTGTTTTGTTTTTTTTTCTATCGTTCTCACACGAGGTACGAATTCTGGTCATTTTTTGAAGATGATTCGACGGGTTCTTGAACACTCAGACCCAAGAACTCTCTCAAGCATCTTGTGTCTAGTGAAAAAGAATAAATGGGAGAATAAAAATGAAAACTTTGTAAAGTTCTCTAATTCTTAAGCAACGTATTCGAATTTTTACAAGTGAAAAATGAGATTTGACTTATTTATTAAAAAATCGAATACCCAGCGTACAGTTTTATATTATTTTTCTTTTTTCTATGAAGAACTTATGTTTTTCGTGCATTTTTTTAATTTCACTGCGTCACTGAGTGGTCACTCTTCAGGAAATTGAAATCGTTTTAAATCTGAAAATAGCGTGGGACATTTTTGCTTTGAAAATTGCCCAAAAATATTTTCTAATCATTTATATGACTAAAAAATAATGTGAAACGAAATCATAATTATCTTTCGTTATTTATTTCTGTTGTGTTCATCTTGATTCATGTCAGTGATGTCAACTTGAATGTTATTAATAACCAAACATTCCAGACGTTTCGCTTACATGATCTTTTCTTTCTTTTTTTTTAATCGAACGAGATTACAAATATAGAAAATTATCAAACGTCACGTAATGATAATAACACTGAAACGATTTATAGAAATAATAAAGACTCGTACACTGATTAGCAGTAATTTAATTGTTTGACGAGTCAGACCTGCACTATTTAAACAGGTGAACTCAATTAATATTAGCCCATCTCGTAATAATTCAATGTTCTCGTATTTCTCGTTCTGAAACAGGCGTTTGTTTGTTCCAAATTTCAATTTCGTAATGTGGAGTTGTATGAATTTCTGTACATTGTCAAAATAAGATCGTAAATTGAAGTTTCGAAACTTCATCATTTTAACTATACTGCTGTCAATTGAAATACGAGCGTTTGTATTCATTTTATACTTGAATTATGAACAAGAATACAAATAAAAAGTTTCTATAATAATTGTCATAGTACGAAACAAAATATTTTCATGCTAGCACGAAACTCAAGGCTCGAGGTCATTTGAATTTAATATGGTCCAACGATGACAATATTTTGTCATGCTACGGCTGTCATAATACGATGCATTCGCGGAGAAAAAAAAAGGCAATAAAAAAATGGCCATGTAACGGGCACAAACACCACAATGAACCAATGTAGGGGCACCGGTCTGCTGTGTAATTAGCTGAGAGACGAGACGTAAACGATACGAAGATTAAAAGAGTCGAGCGTGCAAGAGTCTCGGATGATCTCTTGAGATATCGTGCATCAGTGCATCCGCGCAAAAATAATACAGCACTTTTTGAAACTCGAGCTCAATCCAGTTTGTTAGAATATTCTTGAAGAAATCTTGACTCGAATATCGTTGATAAAAAAAATTTATAAAAAATAGAATTGGAAAGGAAAAAGGTTTTAGAAAAATGTCAATTTCGCACTCGATATTTTTGTTGATTTTTCGATTCGTATTTCTTTGTAAAAAGGTGAATAAATAGACCTGTGGAAAAATACGGAAATGGGCGATTACGCGGGTTTGCAAAATTTGCATTGAATGTGCATTAAAATTCATGAATAGAAAACAAAATGGTATTTGCATCGTTATGCGAATGAAAATTTGTAACATCGACATGGTGGTGAATTATGAAAGACATTTTGACATTAATCACTTTCTGATATGAAATTAACGATGAATTTTGAATGAAAAAAATTTCTAAGTCAAGATTCGATGTTCTCTTATGGTAGAGGGCTCGTTTCCTTTACGCTCAATGTTTCGTTGTCACATTGGGCCATTTTGACCCGGATTTTCAGCGACGATTATACTGAGTCCAAAAATATTTCAGAGGGCTCGTCAACGTTTTTCCGTTAGAAACGGGAGATATGCTTTTGTTTCAAAAACGAAAGCTTGCGTCACTTTTTCAAATAAAAACTTTTTGCGGAAATTTGTTTGGTTTTTTTTTTTTTTTTTCGGAAAACAACATTTTTCATAACTACATTCCCGATCAGTAATCTCAAACATATAAAAAAATTGTCAAAACTTTATTTTTTTTCTTTTTTTGAGAAAATGTTCACATTCCGAAAGCCAAAGTTCTAAATAATTCATTTAAACAAGAAAACAAAATATTTTCTGAATTATAAATGATGCGCTCATATCGTGAAATCGTCAAAGTGTACTTCTGATTTTATTCAATAAAAACAGACCGACGAGCCGCTTGTGACGTGATGAAGGACCCTCCGGGTCAAATTGACCCAGTATGGCAACGAAGTGTTGAAAAGCTCATTTAAACATTACAGAAAAAAATATTTCCAATTCTTCTGAGTTCAAATCGAAGGAGTTTAATTTTTTTTTCAAATATTGTTGCATGCTAGAACAAAATTTTGACAACCATCGTTCGGGGTAACCACCAAAAAGCATTCTACAGCTAATAAAAGTGAATGGGGAGCCGTTTCATACTTAAGATGTGAGAAATTACTCGTCGCGTGTTCGAATCTCTCGTCTCTCTGAAACATCTCGTTCGTTTTGGTTCATTGCTTTGTTCGATATTATAATACAGAAGGAAGAAAAATGCTCGACGATATTCATTCGTTGTGTGTATATCTATATTCCCGGATTGTAGGTCGGGCAACAGAGAGGTCCGCACGTTACTCTTTTGTGCTACGAAACCTTCCGGACTTTAGTGTTGCTCTTAACGGTGCATCCAGGAGCAGGTATATATGTACGCGTCAAGTACATCAGTATATACATATATATTCATATTTTTATATAGGACATTTAATGTCGAGTTGAACGATGACCGAAACCTCGGAAAAAAAAAAAATTTGAAAAAATTTGGGTAAAACGGCTGATAGATCTACATGCACTTAACAAACATAAGTGTTAAATGTTGACAATAATATTTTGGACTAAGTTCGTAATCCAACATGTGTCTGATGTGATGACACACAGTCAGCGATAACAATAAATTTGAGGACTTATCGATTGATAGATTCGAAATTCTATGATGTGAGACTTTGATTGATGTTTTCACAAGTTCAATTCATAACTTTTGAGCGATTCCAATGTACCACAGCTTATTTTTTTTCATTAAGAAGTTCTTTAAAAATCCACCTCGTCATATATATTTTTTTTTTGAGGTTCACCGGCGTTCCAACGTTGTGGTCAATTGCTCAGACGACGAAACAAAAACCTTTCATGAACAAATTGTTTTTATTCAAAGATTATCAACTCGAAGAACTTAAAATTGAAACTTTTTTGTTCCTCAACGATGCTCGGATTAAAATTTAAAAGAAAAACTTTTATGATATTTAAATTCGCGCCGTTGGAAGGCAACGAAATATTTTTTTTTTTTCGCTCACCATTTTTATAATTTTTGCATTCGTTCCCATTTTTTTAGGACATTTAGTTGTTAGGTCTAAAAAAAACGCCTCGTTATCGTAGTCGAACGAATTATAGATTTTGGAATTTAAAGGAGGACAGAAGAAAAAATTTCTTCGTTGAACAAAATTTCATTCAGTTTACACGAGGGTGGATTGAATTATTTTTTTTCAATTTGAATTCAACAAAATTGCAACGTGAAAAAATAATTAGCGCCATCATTTTTCGTTGAACTGAATGGCATTTCAATTCATGGACAAATTTTTCTCTTCTGATTAAAGAACAAAAAATCGTTGAGCTTCAATCATGCAAACTTGGAACTTCATAAACCTTTTCTCAACAAGTTTATGCGGAACAAAATCGTTCGAGATTCCTTGAATACATGGATGGTTCAATCCTCTTGTTTTGTTTTCTAGAGTTCGTAGTAATCTTAAAGAAAAAAAGAAAAAAAACTTTGAGAGCATCAAGAGGTTTTGATATTCATTTTAGTTTTCATTATTGAGATTGAGATATCGAGAATGGAGATATTCAAAGTTAAATTGGAAATGATCCTTTGGCTTCGGAAGCCCAATATATATTCATGCACATAAATATATGTATCGTTGGAGGTAATGCTCGGAGAAGCAAGATATGTACGAGAAAAATGGAGATTCTTTCCGTACCTTCGTATTCATCGCATATCCGTTGTGTCCCCGCGGCTCTTGCAAGCTGTGCGCGCGCTCTTTACCCGGTGTGCAGTATGCAATCTCTTCGGACATGAGACTTTTGTATATACGTGTATGTATATTTATAGACATATATGTCCGAAAAAATATATAATATACAAACCGATATAGATATTCCAGCATGGCTGAAGGGCCATCGAGAAACTCTCGTCTCGGCCAATTGAGCGCATGCTTGCCGAGGATTCTCATTTATGTATCCCACGGTAGATATATTATATGTGTATATAAATATGTCATCTATATACACGTGTACATATAACTCGGAGTACCAGGCAACAATGAATAGGAGAAGGAAATATCATGTAACGATATCCAGCTCCATGATATAGTGAATTGAAATATATCTAAAAAATGTACATACGCAAATATAGTACATTGATCAGAGAATATAATGTCCGGGAATGCTCGAATTTATTTTCTTCATGGAAATAATTCACTGTGCCTTTTTGTACGATCCCCCAATTCATTTTTCCAATATGCCCTAAATATCGTTTTCTGATTTTTTTTTTTTTTTTATAATTAAATTCTGATATTGACAGCAAGATCTATGGGTGAGTGGCTTTGGCGATCGCCAAAGTTAAGCACCCTTGGTGAAAACCAATACTTAGTTGGGTGGCCCTCGTAAGAATCTGATACAATGGTGTGCATTAGAAAAGAGTGGCTTTTCGTAACATTCTGAAGGGTCCCACTGAACCAGGAGCAGGAACAGTGAAGTGGCGGTAAAAGTCGGTTCTCTGTGATGCAGTGATGAGGGACTCTTGACAAATCGACTACTATTTACAGTTTTTATTCATGTATGTCTGATGAAAGCCTTCAGGAATATTAATGAAAGAAAAAAGGACACGAAAAATGAAAAATACGTATTTTTACACTTCGAAAACTGCTACTGTTTTCATATTTGTTAATTTCTTGCTAAACGAGTTTAGTTGAACATTTTTGTAACACCTTGTACAAGGAAGAGTGCAAAGGACTCGGATGCAGAGATATATACAGTAACACTTCTATATTCTTTATAACTGAATAACTATGTTTTTGGGGTCCTTCACGTTCGCCGGATAGACATCCGTTTCTCTCTTATTCTGCTCCTTTGCCACGAGTTCCACATCCGCTGCTCCGATGTTCTCCTGTTCTCGAAAGGAATAATCGAAGGGCCAAAAGTCTCGTTTACGCGCACATAAAATTTGTATATCATTTGACAAAATACACTTGCGGCGTCTCGAGTGAAAATCTTATCATCCAATCAGAATGTTCAAAACTTTGAAAAATATTATCAAATTTCAGGAGGTACTTTTTTTTTTTCGAGTTTCTCGGTTTGATACGGATCATGGCTTGTTTCAGAGTTATTTTCGTTGTTCGTTTAAATATTACTATTGATTTGTCCATACTTTTTTATCAGCAATCATATATTTTTTTTACACTTAACTTTTCCAATAACAAATTGTTGTTTAAAATACCTTTCTTTTAATGGGGTTTTTACAGCTTATTCATAACATTTTTTTCTGACTGTAAGCTTTAAGGACTCTTCTCGATATTACGAAGCATCGTAAAGGTACATTGCGTACACAACGAGTCTTACAGAACCGGCAGAGCACTCTTCTCTCCTCCTTTCTCATTGGATATATATAGCACATCTTTTGTCGTAGTGTTCCACCCGGTTTCCATTTTTTTTCTTCTCTTTTTTCTCTTTTTTTTTCTCTCGTTGCACATATTCTCCATTTGCTCCATCTTGCTTTTCTCTTTTTCTCCTTTTCTCCTTTTCTCCTTCTCTCCTTCCTCCTTATCCTTTATATTCACGATTCTCTCGTAGCCGCAAGGCCTATATTCGAACACCGTGCTCACTCGCGAGAGAACGCTTTACCACGTATCTCCTTCACAGTTTCTCGCTCTCACCCGAGCCTCCAAACCAGTTTCCAATGGGAATGCACTTTTTTATTTTCTTCTTTTCTTCCTTTTTCTCGTTTTTCATCCTTTTTTCCTCAACATGCTCCATCGTTATACCTCCTGCTGTATTATGCATTCTCATAGTTTGCCTTAGACACAAAATGCAACTTGCCACGATCACCGGAAAACAGTTCGAGCTAGTTTTAACTAGTGTACACGGATTTCCGTGTGTTTATAGAAAAACGTGCCGTTTCATTTTCGACCCCGTGAAAAATCCATTATTTCTTTATTCTGCGTATTTTATTGGTAGGATACTCTAATTATTTTCATAGAGTTTGGAGAAGTTTTTGCTCGGATGAACGTTCTTGGGTAAAAACAACGGAAGTTGATAGAACCGAACGCATTTTTCTTACGCTACATGCTTGTAACACGCGGTACAAAGAATACAGGAATGTTGTTGCTTTTCGTAAACCCTCTGTGGGAAAAACCATCGAGTACGCTAAAAATAAATGTGCTCCCCTAACGAAAAGAGAATTGTTAGCGTCTGGACAAAAATACGCGCCTCGTGAAGATCATAAGAGAAAAAATATAAACGCCATGAGGATCTAAAATCGTGCGTGTATGTAGTAAAGAAAGCGAAAGGTTGCTCCCCCGCACTCCAAATTCATTCACCTCGAAAACGATGCAATCCAGTTTACAAGGGACATTCCATGCCAATCGTCTCAAATCTCATGCCATCGTCGCGTGTACTCACTGCATTTTAAATTCTTAAATGTCATTGCAACCATTTGAATACGATTTCATCCAAAATATTTGACAGCTGAGTATTATTCATTGGATTATTTTGCCGAAATACGAAATATTCTTTCATCTTGAAAATCTCGTAGAGAATTGGCGATTTTGAATAACAATTCCCAAGTGCGAACAAAAATAACGATACAACTTCTTATTTTACGTAAAATATTATATAATTTTGTGTAAAATATCTTTTGATTAGTCGAAGAATTGATTTTTCACGGGTATTAAGAAACCATATTTGTATTGAATTGTGAAATATCATAACCATAACAATGATAATTGACGAATATGTTACGAAAAAGATGAAAAACGGTATTAGAGCTTTGATTAACGATGCTATAAGCATAATAAAAATGGCTAACGCGACCCAAAGATCCTTGCGGCTGAAGCTTATTGGAACAATTGGTTTGAAATACCCCATACATACACTGTGTATATGAGATTTATACATATGCACACAGTCTGAACCATATTTATGTCAAGGCCCGGAGCTCTCTAACCGATATTCCACGGAGTCGCAGATGTATAACTCACATGTCCTCGATAATTGCAGAGGATTATAACAATCAGGACAGTGGAGCACTCAGTGTTCACTACAAGACGTAATAACTTTGTTTCTTTGGTGATCTCACTGGCGTAGAATTAAGAGGCGAGCTTAGGGGAATTATTCAATAAGTTTTCAAAACTCTCCAGTAATTCGTACGTCATTGAGAAGAAAAATTGTAAACGCGTTTTTTTTTCTCCATAGAAGAGCACATTCGTGTCGTTCGAAAAAAAAACGAAGTTTTAGCAAGAGTCTATGTGTTTCTAAATCATATTGAAAGAGAAAATTCGAGCAGGCTATGCTTTTTCTTTGCCATTCTGGACTAACACCAAAGACTACAATATTAAACAAACCAGTTTAATATTTAAAAAAAAACCTTTATTGTTGCTACACAGATTATTGTGCGACTGAAAAACACGTGGTTGTCCGGTGTAATTATTTTCTACGTTCAGCGTTTTTTACTTGCCCTTTGTCGAGCTTCAATGATCCCATCTCACCACGTTTTGACCCTCTTCACGATATTTCCATTCTCCGCTCCGGGAATCTCCTTCCCAAGAACGTTGCCTATGGAGAAGTTTCTCCTGATACACTGTTGTGTACCATTCGCGCAGGACCTAGGTACACTAGAAAAGCTGCGCTGGTATATTGTTGCACTTATACGGGGTTTCTGTTGGAAAACAATATTCAAAACTTGGGAAAACTGCCTTCAAGCCAAAGATTCATATGCGAATCGGTTCATGACTAAGCGGTCATTCATCCAAATACTCATATGCCATAAAGCTCCGTGACCTGGCTGATTGCCAAAGTCATGTACCAGTAAACTGTGAACCCAACTCTTTTGGTCCGCGTGCTTGCCATTTTTTTATTCATATTTATTAAAATATTTATTGATTTGTTGATTTATTTGTTTACTTTTCGTTCCCCACATTTATTTATTCGTTTGTCGTTCCTGCGTATACCTTCGCGAGTTTTCACGAGCCCCATTCATAACTTCAAGAAGAGTCGAGCGTTACTCTGATTTAAACAACCGAGGGACTTGAAATTTTTATGTTGTGGAGTTGAAAACTTCATGCACTCATTCCGAAACTTTTAACAATATCGACCTTTGGATTTTTTCGTAATAAAATAGTGAAGTCGAGGATTTTGAGTTATCGAAACATGTCGTCTCATGGAGAAAGACAATTTAAAGTTCGTCAATCATATTCTTGCTACTTATCCAACTATGAGATTATTAAAAATCGCGAGTTTGGTAAATTAGACATAATAATAGAAAATGTAGAAAAACATTGTAAATTTTAACTTCATCGTGTAGTTCGAGCTTTACTTTAGGAGAAATTTTCAATTTTCGGAAAAAAAAAAAACGGGAATCGAACTGACATGTCTGGCGTGGTAACGTCAACGTTGGTAACGCGTAACGATCTTATTTTTTACTTTTCATTCTTCAAACTTATCATTTATCACAATTGTTGCACATTACAACCAATTACACTGAAAAATCTGGACATTCGACTCCAAAACGGAACAACTGAGGGCATTTTAGAAACTTCGGTTTGCTCTTGATCATTAGGAACCCCCTCGATCCGCCTTTATCTGACTTCACTGTTCCTGGTCCTGTGGGAGGACCCCCTCAAACTTTTACTAATAGACATGCTTTATTAATGCACCACTGTATCGTATTCACACGAGGGTCAAGGAAACTGTGCAGAAAACCTGGTTGACATAGACATCTAGATTTTTAGATACTGAATTACAGTTGCTTAGCATCGTCGAAAAATTCAGAAACGATGCTGAACGCTCAGGGTAATTGATACGTAAACCATTGCGTAAGCCAAATAGTCACCCAATTAAGTACTTACCTCGTTTGACGCTGCTGCTTAACTTCGATAATTGCCGAAACAAAACATCATCCGCGCACCTCTCGCTGTCGACATTTTTCAAATTATATTCAAACAACAATGAATGACTAATTGGTCCGTTCCTCGATTCCGTGACTGTATATTAATGCTTCATTGAAACTTATGTCACACTCGCAACTTTTAACCACATAATTATTCGCTGACATTCTTCGTTGCTTGATGGACATTCACGAACAGGTCAATACAGTAGACAAAATTGCTCAGATTGTTGTGACAAGTTTTTTTTTTTTCTTTTTTCCTTTTCGTTTTGGCCAAGCTCCATGTGTAATTATTTTCTCATATACTCGTTTGGTTATGGAAAGAAATGATTATCTTTTTATTACAAGAAAATTTGCATGCATGTACTCCATATCGCTATATATTGATAATAAAAATTGTAATATGAATTGAAATGTTTATGCATGTTAATGAAATTTGCATATTCATGAGATGGCTATTTACTGGTTTAACACATATATATATGCGTGCGGGATACTCGTATGACGTATGAGTTGCGGTCGTTTTATTATTCAGGGTTCTGCTGAAACATTTGATCGTCGTTCTATATACGAATATATAATAAATTTTATAATATAACATAATATAAAATAAGCAGAGAAGAATAAATAATGTTTCTTGACCAAGAATAACAAATTTAAAATTTCTTCATTATTGTAATTTATTTTGAACTTTACGTGTCATAATAAATATTAATATTGACGTATTCGTGGATCAATGTATGCACGCTCTTAGTAAACAACATCTTGCTCTTAATCCGCAAACGGAAATCGCTCTCAATTGATGATTTGCAACCCCTTCTTTATCGCTCTTATTCGTTGTGCACATTGCGTGAACGATGTCAAAATTTTTCGACGATCAAATATCACACCGCCGGCGGATATAACTCGTTAAAATTTGTAAATTCATATCGCTCGTGTCGCTAATACGTCCGTATCATTCAATTCACTGTAGTCCGACTATTTAACACACCTCGCATCGTGCCGAATTTTTTTACAGCAAAAATATAGCGACGACTTATTTTTAGGGATCTGCCCGATGCAACGAGCAGCAGAATTGTCGATTTTGGTGATTTTTATTATCCATCTATGGAATAAACCAAGGATTTCGTCAACATGTTTAATTTTTAAAAAAGTTTCAACATTTTTCTCTACTCCGAAATGGTGGTTGAAAAGAAGCACCTCAGCATGACAAATTCTAGCCCACGGGGCTACGAAGAATTCTTGTTTCGATGGAAATTAACATAACTAACAGTTTTTACCCCAATAAGGAATGTCTTGAATGATGCAATATTCGAGAAGAATAGTTTGAAAACTGTTCGTTGGGAAAAGATTTTGGAATGTGACGTTTTGAGCAAAAAGCGTTCCAAGTTTCAAGGTTCTCCGGTGCCGGTCGAATCCTTTTTTATGAAGAAGCTATACCCTGAGAATTCCAAATTTCCAAGTATTATTTAACGGGATGTTTATCAGAGTGTACAGATTTTCTAAAGTTTTTCGCTCAGAGAGTCTTATACTTTCCGGCTTCGAAAACTGTCCGAAATATATTTATTTTTTTTCGCAATATTCTGTAACCTCTATCTTTTGGCATTCGTTATATAAGAATTCAAGTTTAACAACGTTCTGAATGTATACTTCATTGCATCATTGTAGTCTGAAAAGATTTGGGCTTTGTCTGCGGATATTGCATGAAGTTCATAAGGAACTCTATTCAATCCACATGTTGCGTGTAAGTTTATCATTATAATGAACACGCGCAGCAAAATCTGGATTCTCAGCGATTTTATGTACAACAATAAAAAAAGTTACAGTGAAAATTTCATCCACATCCGCGATGGAATTTTATTTTTCTGTCATGCATAGACGATCAAATAACTCCTGTATTTCTGTTGAACATAATATTACTCTGCTTTTGATAACAAGACACAAATGCAATTGGTACAGCTGTGACCACGTGTGGGCTCGTATGCTTCCTTGTTTCCTTGCCGCTCTTGTGTATCGAGAGATGGCTTAAAGCAACAATAAAGCTGAGTGCTTCACGAAGAGCTCGCTGACTATGGGTGGCCTCCGCAAATCATTTCCTCCATACATTACTTCCGGTCGCCAACTGATCGCTTTGATTGTCCGCACCATTTATATCTTATTTTTCCGCTCTTCACTTTAACTCTAGGATTCATAACTGAGCAGTTGCAATGGAATAGTCAATATTTCTCCAGAAAACGGGAAGCTATTTCAAAATCAATTTTTGGATTAAAAAATCTGTATTTTTTAGGCGATTTTATTGCACAACCGGTCACTTTGTTAATCAAAAGGTTCACTGCAAGTTCATCGCGTTGATTGTCTCCCAAGTTGGTCAATTTTTAAATAACAGCGATTTCTTAAAAAAATAGTCTTTTAGTCGATCAAACAATTGGCTGCGGACCATTAAAACGATATGGTGCTCAGAAGAAAAATCTAAATGATCAATTTCGGATTGACTCTTCTTTGGCATAAAATAAGCGGTAGTACATTTGAATCGCGTAATAATCACCCAGTATCCTTATAAATATGTGGATGGAAATATGGCATTTTCCAATTTTCGTATTTATCAGTAGTTGACGGTTCGGCATTTGTATCGTTATTGATATTTTGTGAAGATTTAAGACTCATTTGGTTAGTGTGAAGCAGATATTTGCGACTTTAACGAAAATTGATGGAAGCAAAGATGTTTGTTGCAAAAACGAGATAGCAGCCCGATTTTTTTCTCTTCATTTCTTGATTAAAAACAATCAGGCATACATAACAAAAAAGCTTAGAGAAAAAATAGTCTCGCGTGGAATTTAAATAATTGTATTTTGTAGCTTAAGTCGTTGGGTAGCGACGACGAAAAAAGATGAAAGGTAAGATGGACGACCTAGAGAATAATTGGTGATCTTACGGGTTCGTTTATGGGAAAATTGTGCGGAAAGAGGAAAGAAAGAAAGAATGGAAGGAATTTGAAAATTTTGAGAAAAATCTGAGAATCCGGTCCATCGTGGGCGGATTGAACTGCCATTTTTTCGGAGAAAAGAACGAACGTTTCACGTAGTTACAAGTGGCAGATGGCAAACAGCAGGTCAAAAATTTGAGCAACGCGACAAAGACCTATATAAGACCTCCCGGCAATCCCGCGTCTTTGTGTAGCGCAAAGTACATATTTTGTATGTATTTATATATATACATCGGCGAAGTTATATAGAATAGATTTTTCGGGCACAATTGAAATTTTGTAACAGAAATTTTCTCAGATTTTCTGCAATTTTTTCTCCAAACATATATTCATGTTTTCAAAATCTTATAAAATTTGATGGATCGGTTGCACACTGGTGCAAATCTGCACAACTAATTTTGCAATTTTTGTAGATTTTGTGCAAAAAAAAATTTGAGTTTATCACTTTTATGCTGACGAATAATTTGGCAACGTTTTGAAGTTTGATATTCACCCGTCATTTCAATTAAAATCGAACGATTAATGCTAAAGAAATAAACGTGGAAAAAGACGCGGTGAAAATCTATGAGCTGCTGAAGGATCCATTAAGAGCAAAATAAATGTTTGTAACATTAGTCATTTCTTGTAGGAAAAATGTCGTTAATTAAATCAGTACTTTGTTTTTGTTAATATTCATGTTTTGTGAAATTTTGTAACGATTATAAGCTAAGAATTTTCTGAACGATGATTAGTTACTTCAATTACGAAGATGGCAAATTTTCTGTAGACAAAACACAGAATACTTTGAAAAACTTTGTACATTGAAAAATTGTTTCATTCAGCATGGAATAGCCGGTACATGAGAATACGAAAGAATTGAAATTGCTGAACAGCTCAGTACAGAGCCAACGAATTCTTTCGGTAAGAATGAGGGTCACGTGGTCGTGGCAACTTAGAAACGTAGGAGTAAATGATCCCTTGACATCCAGGAGCTGGAGCTACAGACACAAATTTCATACCTGCTTTCCCCTCTCTTCTCTTTTCTCATCTTTCAAATTCGTTTCGCTTGCTCGGTGCTCAAATTCTCGCCTGATACTTTTTTGAAATGCTTGTCGTTTTCTCACCTCGCACATAATCATGCAACCAATCTTCGTGAACTGCTTTTTTTTTACATAACATTGATTTTTAATACAACCACGAGACCAAAAAAAAGGAATTTCCAGGAAAAAATATATACTCGTTTCACAGGGTAAAGTAATAAATATATTTCTTTAACATTACGTGAAAAAGAAAATCAGTAAATAGAATGTTTTCAATTCATTTATTTAAACAGTGAATTTCTCGGAGTTATAATAATAAAGTTAGTTACATAATTAACCACCACAAAATTGAATTGATTTTGTTCGCTGCATCGAAGTAAGTTTATAAATTAATCATTTAAAAATTTTATCTTGGAAACAAAAAATTCATTGAATACTGCGCCTATCGGTTTTGTAACTTTTTTCTATTGTTGTGATAATAGCTTTTTTGTACTAAAAGGTTCGAAAACAAGGAAAATTTAAAAATCTCAGTTTTTTCAGTATACTTACGTGGTGCAGATTTGTAAAAAGGCAAAACATCATGCTTTTTGAATACCCGGAAAGCAGGACAGATTCAAACATGATTTAAATGAAAGGGAGTTGCATATTTTCTTGTTGTCAATGGACCGCAAAGCCTTGAGGCTTTTTTCGTGGAAAAACTGCTCAATAATTCATGACTTTGTTCGACGAAGCCATGCATTATTGTAATTTTATCCATGATAAGGTTTCATGGATAATTTGATCGTACAATCATGTTCGAAAGTTTTGTCGAATATACTCATAAAAAAGATATAAAAAAATAATGTCCAATTTACGCTTCAACTTCGTTAACAATTTACGCTTCAACGTCGTTAACTTTGGCTGTTCGTCAAGTACTCCAATTTATAAATGCACTCGATGTTGTACAAGTCGTATAAGTTAATATTGGAATAAAGAATACTTTATAATTTATAAGATTTGTACAATGGTCGTTGAAGCAAAAATCTGGGCTCGGCCGTCTAGACCGTGGTTTGGTATATCTCCGATGACGGGCCTCTCTATCCTCAAACTTCCCGCGTTAATATTTATGAGTACGAAATGAGCCATTGAGATAAACGTACATGAAAGAAACGTGGAAATAAACCAACGTAGGTTAAGTTTTTTTCTTAGTCTTTGATTTAGTCTCGGCAAAGCCTTTTCCTACAGAATTTTTCCAATTCTAAACCTTTAGGATATTCTGTTATCAAAGTATGTGTAAATTTTGAAAATAATTCTTATGGCAACTTCTTATGGACTTATGGCAAAAAATAGTGCCTACGGAAATGCTGATGAACATAAAAAACTTTTCAATTTCAATGCAGAATCATATTTTCCCCTGAGAGTCAAGAGAAGCACATTTTTTTAGGCACTTTAATCCTGTATTTTATAACGAAACTTATCAATGGATTTTTTTCAAATTTCTCGCAATTATCGAGCAACATATATGACTAAGTTTGTCGTGAAAATCAGGAATTTAAACCATTTAGTCTCGGCGATACAGTGATATGAAAGTACGTATAATCTTTCACTATTTTGGATGTGGAAACGTGGTTACTCCTCAAACTTGATACTTCATATCATTTCATTTTTGACATGACTGTGATTTAACTACCGGATGAGCAAACAAGATGAGAACAAACATAATTGAGGGTTGTGTCGTATATGTAATTTCATACACAAACGAATTTCAAATCATTTGGCTCATTTGGTTAAATGCTAATAAAATTGACGATAAAATCAAATAAATGATTTTTCAGTCAATAATAAACTGAAAATAATGAATGAATGAAAGCAAATGTTGAATAACAATATGTAAATATCATTTTTTGGTATATGCATTCAAACGTTCAGGACAAATGGGTACTTTTAGAAAATTTTTAAACGTAAACGTTAGCTCTGGCAAACGTTGAAATACCATGCACTCCGGAGTATCGGTTTGAATATTTTAACAGTGATTCGTGAAAGAAAAAAAAAACATTTCCGAGACACGTCAAGCGCGGAATATACGTGTGACCGTATACCCATACCGACTTGGTCGAATGAGTAGTTAATGCATCCATCTTGGTAACATGTGTTAAACACACGAGCCTTTCGCGTGCCAAAGGAAACGGCACGCTCAATCGGTTCGACGATTTGCCGCGCATTTCCCGATCTTTCAGCAATGCTTTGCATATAATGTTTGACGATTTTGTGTACAGGCGTATCCAAAAATAGTTCATTTTGAATTTTTTTTATTTTCATTTACTTCACTCTAATTTATGTAACGATCAATAGACCTTTTCAATTTTCTGTATAAGGTAACATTAACATTTTTGCGTTTCAGTCAAGTTATTTATCGAATTTTAAAAAAATGCATAAACTCATAGAAACAGTGTAATTGTTTATGATAATAAGTTTATCATCCGTTGTTGAAGTTTGTATCATTGGAACTCAGCAAATTTCCACAATTTTTCAGAACCTGAAATTCGTATCAATTTCGCTGTAATGATGTTCTTTTAAAACCCTAAAGTAAATACCACTCATAATGAGAAAAATTGGGATAATTTGAAACAATGAAAATACAAAATATATGTATTTTGGTGCGTTGCAACGATGATAATTTCGAAAACAATTTTTTTATTCGTAAAGCCGCGCAAAATACGGACTGAATTATTATAAATGTGAGGATACCAATGGTTCTTGAGTTCCCTAGTTTTCCTCACTCACACACGATGATAATGCAACGTCGAAACGTATTTTTGGTCTATATAACTTCTCTATTTTTCTAAATAATCAATAAAAATGTGTGTGTGTTTTTTTCTTAATTCTTCGGTCGATTTATTTTCTCAATTAGCATCAGACTGTATCTTGAGTTCAACTGAATCCCTATAAATAGTTTAGACAACACTAAAAAAATGACTCATGTTCCATGATCGAATTTCTCTAAAAAATTACTAGACATTTCGAATAGTGTCGTCACATGATTTGACATTTTTATTCATATCTATCGCTGTTACGTTGATAGTCATGTATAATAATCACTCTTCGAATTCAGTGCTTGCCATAAATACGTTATCGATAACAAACCCCAGCTAGTCGCAGTTTGAGGTACGCAGTTTCGACGTCCTCAAGCGTACGATATTGTTCCGGCTTTGTTCGAAAAAGCTTTTCCCGGTTAGACCATCCGTAAACGTGGAAAGTAGTATCGGGAAACTGTCACGTGAGAGTTGCACTTTATAATAAAGAGAACGAAAAAACTACGGGACGGGTATATCCTCCAACTTTCCCTGCACATTAACATTATAAACAATATTTGATAAAAAAGAAGACATATATTGTCAACCATGTTTAGTTATTTTGACAAGCACTGTGCCAGTAGAAATATAGAACAATCCAATAAAACTCGAATCACTTTCGAACATGAAGAATTTCTCTCTAAAGGGTTTCGCTAAACAGCACAATGAAGGGGTTGTGTTAGGATGAAAAATTTGTTCACAGCTGAAAGTTATTCACCTTTGTTATTTGAAAAATAAACTTTGAGGCCTTCCGGTCAAACAACAAAGCTTGACCCAAATGCGGTTGGCATTGAAGGATCAGAGATGAAAAAAAAAAACAAAAAGGAAAAACAACGTGAATGCCAAAGTTCATGCTTTTAAAATTTTTAATTACATGCCCGTTCTGGTTGTTAAAAAAGAAAAAAAAAATACAAGAAGAAAAACGTATACGGAATAAGTGAAAATGCCAAGCACACCTCCAACCCTCACCCCCTGCTACTACGACGGTTGCTCGTTCCATGTTTCAGGTCATTTACCACAGTCTGTTGTACGATCTCTTTTCTTTTTTCTTTTTTTATATGCTCCATATCGACTTGCCCATTATTTTCATTTTGCGCACTCGGAACTAGAACGAGACTCGATAAGTCACGAGACAACCTCAATCCCACAACATACATTTATGCAACCATCTTATGCAGTGACCAATGGTGCAGCAATATTTATCCAATAACGATGTGAAAATATATTTTTGGATAGACAAAGAAAACGTCAAATACATTTTGTATTATCTATTTTGAAATACTCGCTTATTACGTAGACTGATGGAAATTTTAAGAATAACGAGAATGAAGGATAAAGAAGGATATCAAATTCATCAAAATTAAAAATCGACCATTTATCTCCAATTCCAACTCCATAAATTTATCAAATTCATTCACGATTGAAAAAAAATTACGGTTATTCTAGTGAATTGGTGAAAGGATTGCTAGTTTTTTAATTTTCAAAATTTTATGAAGCAGTTTTTTCGGAATACTTTAGGGGTAAAAACATCAAAATTATTTTAAAAATTGTTTAGAATGCCAAATGACAATATTAATGCCACAGTTCGTAATTAAAATTTAGGATATCTTTTCACATTTTTTTTTCTTTTTGCGTGTTGCAAATTTATATTTTTTACTATATTATATTTTTTACTATATTATATTTTTTAGATCAATCTTTAGTGTCATATGCTAACCATTTCATTTTATAGTCCTGGAAGAAAATTTTTCATTTCAAAGTATTTGGAGTAAGAGCCACTACATTTGCGAAATTAAAATAACATCGTTGTGAGATTGTCGTTTTATCCATCACGATAACGTCACTTTCATAATCCTGACCGTGTCCCATCTGAATCTCCGTGGATTTCAGTCGGTGAACGTTGACGAGCTCGTTACTGGCTGAACATATATCCGCATCGTTGATAAATTTTTATTGTCGTCGTAACGTATATTTTATAGAAGTTCACAAAGGATTCCTTGCGGTCTTTATATTTTCTATTCTTATGAAGGTTCAGACAGCATTCGATTCATTTTTTAAACAATGCCTCCATATTTGCAAGTAAATGTAAAGCGGGGAGGAAAATTGTTTGGAATTAACTTTTTTTTTGAAAACGTGAGTTCAACGCAATCGTCAATGAATCCCATTAATTCAATGAAAAACAAACACTGTTATACATGTTGTCTACAATAATTGAAAGGGCTCGTATTTACCAGTGTATTTTCATTCATTTTTTTGTTTTATCTCAGAGAAAAAAACAATTGAATAATAATAGTGCGAACGGGTTCTGAATATAAGTGTCCTTAATCCTATCGATATGGATATTTATTTATACAGCCATATTTAGCAAATGTTGCGGGTTCGCATGTAGTTAAACCGTGCCGACATTTAATCGCGGGGCTTTCGCATTGATCGTAAATCACGAGGGTAACAGTCTGGACCGTGTGTTGCAAGTCCTTTCCGGCTTTGTATAATGGTCCACGTGTACTCTCCTCAATAACAACAAACGTTAAATAATTTGTGGTTTAGTTACGACGAAAAATAATTCTCTTATCGCTCTTGGCAGGAGAAAGTGTTACTATCCACTTTACATTACTATTTTAACGACAACGATCTTGACGTCATTCTCAGTTATTTTTTAAGTGAAAAAACGAGATTCGAGTCTCAAACGTTTTGTGAATGTTGCACTATTTTTCTCAATTATTATTACGTTGATTATTACTCACCGTCGACAAAATCAAAATAACAAACGAATATACACTCGAAAAGTACGAAAAATTCATTGTGTTGATTGTTTGCAAATTCGGAACTCAACCACAAATATTTCTGACGTTCAGTATTATGAGGATGGTCGAGGGATTTGAGAATAATAATAATACTGAATAAGTAATGTAAATTAAATTTATTTAATTGCACAATTACATCTCGCGCACACGAGTCGTATTTTTTGTCTGAACCCACCCGCGATACTGTTATTCTAGCTTCTCTCTCCCGTTGTCATGGTAACCCAAGAGTTTCACGGTATTGGCTGTTTCTTTTTTAAATATTTTTATTAATAGTTGTAACAAATCTGACAAATTTAGTTTTTGATACCCAAAAGATAATCGCCAAATGTATCGTAACGAAACTCTGCAAATGAATTTTGGGGTCCACTAAAGAAAAAAATAAAATATTTCGTTTCATTCAAACGACAAAAACTTCTGCATCACGAATATTCTCTTTATTGACAAAACTAACGGAATCATATTTCTTACTATATTTCAAAGTTTATCACAAAAAAAAAAGTTTCCTTCTTTCGATTACATTGGCATTGATATTAAGTTTGCAAACCGGAAATGCAGTGTAACCACATTTCATTTTGTTCCATTGAAAAACTTATTGGAGTACAATATCTCATTTTTTCGTAATACACTTTTATTCTCTGGCTGATTCGGACCAAAGAAAGAACTGGTATTTCTTGTTCAGAGATACATTGATTTCTGGACGCCTGTTTATTGGTACAAACAGCTTGAGATATTCTAGAATCGTAATAGGTAGACGCAACGCGAAAGACGAGATAATTTTTTTTTTTTCGACCGTGCCTCTCGAAACTGAACGACCCTGATCCTCTGTCAGAATATCACGGCTAACCGATTATTTTGTCAACTATATGCACACTTAAAACTATATATTTTTCAGAATCGACTGTATACTATGAGATAATACATAAATATGTCTGTAACGTAAATTATCATTTCCTTCGATGAGAGACAAAATGCAAGAAAAAAAAATCGAAAAATCAGCATGTAGCCTTCTGGTTGCTGAATTAATTGAATTATAAATTTTACAATATAAAGTACATTAAACAGGTGGATGTCGCCAATGATTCTATTACGTTCACATAATCTTTTAGGACCTTTCAGTACATAAAGTGAACGAAGTTCAGTGGCACATGAAATTTTGGAAAGTCCACTAATGGTTTCGATAAATTTAAAAGCATTTGGTAATTAATTGCTTTGGCTAGTAAAATTGGCCGTAAACTTATTCAGTAAATATAGCGCGGCGAGTGTTTGAGAGTTTCTCTGTCGATACAACAGATTTTCGCTGAAAAACTTTTCGCTAATGCTCACGTTTATAAAAAAAAACAACAAAAATACTAAATATTCTGAGATGACTTCTTTTAGGAAAGACAAATAATCTTCTCTTCAATCGTTCAAACTCATATTTTCTGTTCTTATCAATTCTTTTGATGATTTATGTAGCATTCTGCATTATCGACTCACATGAACTGCCTGTTGAAAGTTTTCGCCATCTGACGATCACTTTTGCGAGCTCGCGTTGTTACACAATTATCGACAAACTTCATAATTGGATTAAATAATAATAATGATGATAATATTCATTCCGAGAAATGCTCTTCATAGATTGTAACTATTTGGACATTTCACGACTAACGTAATATAACTAACACTGCTTTAATTCGATTTTCGTCTCAAGACAGAATTTGTTTAAAGAAGTTTCTTTAACATCCAAATGACAGGAAAATCATTGGTAACATTTAAGAAATTCAAATTATTTGGCCCATGAATATTTTCTTCGTTGTGCACACGTGCTATTTGAGATATTTTACGATAAATATAAATATTACAGATGTTTCTAATACACTGTGGGTAATTGTTGCACTTTTTGGCGTCTAAATAATGTCTCCCTCGTACTGAAATCGCGTCGAAAGGTCCAAACGTTCGAGTTTACACAAAAGGACTCTCGAAACCATACTCTTTACAGTGACGTAGCGTTTCGTCTGGTTCCGCGAGAGGCGGAACGTGACTCTTTGAAAAACATCCTCGTGTGCTCTATACTTTGAAAAAAAAAATTAAAAAAAAAATACAAATAAAAATGAAAAGAATAAAGCGAGCAATAAAGATGCTGTGCTGGGAAGAAAAAAAAAGATCGGAAGAAAGATGAAAAGAGCAAGGGTCAAGAACATGCAGAGTCTCTTCGTTCCTACAAACTCATGAAAACTTGAAATTTAATTTTAAAAAAAGTTGAATCATGTCAATTATTATTAAAACTTTGTAATGAAAATTTTGTAAAATTTCAAAATATTTTATTTGATTCCTTTCCATCTCGGATTGCTGAATAAAATTCTTTCGATCTTTGTTTATACATCCACGGATTTATGAAGTTTCGCGTGCCAATTTTGAATTTTTATTCACTTACTTCGGCTCTTTTCTTTTAATTACTATTCTATGAATCATTTTTTGTCACATTGCTCTTATAGTTTCGTGTACAAAGTGTGCAATGAGCAATTTTAATTGAACTCATTAATTTGTTAACCATGGGTGCCTGAGTTTGCCTTCATGTTTTTGTGTACTTTTACTATAAACTAACCTTCGAAATGTTGACCCTTCGGTTGAAGATGCGACACATCAAAGCAATTGGGAATCGATAAACCCAACGAAAGCAACGAACCATCCAGGAACACCGGAAGTATATATTGTCTGGACGAACGAGACTCAAAACGTTGTAACGCGATTAAATACTCATTTTAATATTCATTACCTTCGAGCTCAGTGAATTACGTCGCTGTTGCAAAATTGGTAATCCTCTTCAAGGCCATCGTTGGGTTGCAATTTGCCAAAAAAAAAATATATATAAGAATTTGCCTTTGATCTACTCTGTAGTAATTTGATGAGTCTTTAAAGTACGCCAATTAATATAATCATAACCGCAGCGAAGGTGCGAAACCAGTGACCGATGAATGCAAAATTTGACAATGTCAAATTTTCATCGACATTTTTAGAAGAATAATCCGTAATTATGAAGCGATTCCAACGCACCATCGCGTATTTTGATTCTTATGAGAGATTCTCTACAAATTAACCTTTTCGATTTTTTCTGACCCTGTTAATTTTAAAACCATTGCAATTTATTTATGAAAAATTTGTTACTGTTTTGAAACAATCGGATTCGATATTGAAACGATGAAGCTCGGGAAGAATCGATGCGGTGCGTTTGAGAACCTCTTGAAGAAAAATAAATTAACCAGTAATACATGAAA
Organism: Campoletis sonorensis; assembly: GCA_013761285.1. Taxonomy (NCBI): domain Eukaryota; kingdom Metazoa; phylum Arthropoda; class Insecta; order Hymenoptera; family Ichneumonidae; genus Campoletis; species Campoletis sonorensis. The sequence continues at coordinate 23,240 of JACEOJ010000111.1, forward strand.
ATCTCAAAAATATTGTTAAACAACAACAAAGTTTGAGTTCCAAAACCTCAATCCTACAGTGGATTTCATATTCGTTATTTTTGGGTAATTTATAAAATAATTAATTGTTTTTGTCACTTTACACTAATCGTTTGTCCTCTGACGCGGTCAAAATTTCATCAAACACGATCCCTGAGAGCAGTGCCTAAGTGCTTCTGGAAAATGGTCAATAACTTTAAAGTGCTGTCAATTTAAATACTTTTATGGGATCGTATTCAAATTTGTTATCAGGTAATTGACATTGTTGCGTTATTAATGAAACAAATTTGACGTTATACGTTGAAAGTTGAACTCATGAGAAAATTCAAAATACGTTTTATCCAAATGAATTCAAGGTATAATGGATTCCAGATTGAATCTTTCATAAAAACTGTTTAAGACAATGCATATTATTATTCTTTCGTACATAAAAATTTGCTCTAGAAAGATTTGAGAAAAGTTTGCTCTCGTGCTCGAGGATTTAATCAACCTGAGCCATTCATTGTCATTTGGACGTTTCTTTTTTCCTTCTTCCTTGCCATCGTAAAATAATACACAGCCGAGGTCTAGAATCTCATTGTTCGCGTATATTATACGATTTATCCTGTGGGCGTTACCACTCACGCCTCGGGGCGATTATACAACTTTTCTCACTCCCTCAATCTTTGAAGTGCATGCAAGATAACAACAGAACAAAACGTTTCGCTGCATCCTCCAGGGTTAATATTAATTTTCGTATAAATTTATGTACGTTGAGGGGTACGTTTCGGAATCTTTGTCAACCATTTAATTTTTCAAACATTATAATGCGATGAAAAAATCAACCAGTATCTTTTATCGACTGAAATAAAAGATTGTGCAAATATTGAATTTCCTCGTACCCTTTTCGGGCACGCCAAAAATGTTCTTTTCATTTTTACGAATTTCTTACTATTACGTTGTACCATAATTTTTTGTTTTGTTTTATGAACAGGAACTTTTCCCATGTTTCATGCGTGTATGATTGTGATAATTGATAAGAGATATCACGATATGCTCTTTTATCGATGCTCCGTTCTCTGTGTCGATGTTACACTAAAAGTTACACTATAGAGTCTTTCAAATGGATCTTTGGGAACTATATTCCACTTTTTTTTTCTCCGAATTCATAATGAAAGAGCAAATATACCAAAGGTCTGTTCTATTTGCTCGCTCGTCCACTGTCTCATCAAACAATCTCGCGTCTGGTTCTTTATACTTGAAAAATCGTCGCATAAAATTCATAACATTATTCAAACATCTGAAAAACTATTCAATTGTATAAAGATTCCAAAGATGAAGCTTGCAAATCAGGTTAAAATGATACAATTCGAAAGGAAAATTATTTCATTAATCATATTCTCTTTTTTTAGTCTTTATTTATTTTAACTCCCCCCGCGGATTTACCTTCGCGGTACCGAATATGGTATTTGGCTTACCATCGAGAACATACTTTTTCGATTTCCCCTCGAAATTACCAAAAAAAAAAAATTGTATCGTTTTTTTTTTGTGGTGGATTTTTAAAGTTACACACACAGTTACAAGTAATAGTCGTTTTTACGCGTAAAGTGGCCAAACACTAATTTTCAGTGAAGATTTCCAATATTTACAGAGAAAAATATATAAATAAATACGTATATTATTAATCCATACTGCGTGCATTTACATGTTTATATTTATTTAGTTGGGTGCGATCTCGTTGTGTCATTCGATTCATACGAAGGTATTTCATGCGTTTGTTATGTTACGCAAGACGTTGTTCACCTTGCAAAATCATTCGTACTTCCCTCTCCCCATTTTTGTCTTTCGTAGCGAAAACTTAGCGATTACCAACTGTATTCGTCACGATTTCACGTCGATTTCCGCTGTTTCATTCTAGTGTATTATTAAAAAAAAATTGTTTATCGTCTGTCTTCTAGAAATATCGCGTTGGTTGTAAATTTATTTCGAGCAAAAATAATAACGTTCAAATTGTTCTTTGAGTAATCGGGAAAATCGTTTATTTTTGTAAATCTATGTTTATTTATACGTGTGAACTTATATACGTTTTACACAGATATATTGCAGCTTTGTTGTTTCTTATCGCGTACGAACTGAGTCATGTTAAGAGCATTCGCAACTTTTTGTCATCAGCAAGATAAGTTAAGCACACTAGGAATAAAAGCCTTCCTCGTAGTAGCTTGACACATATTTTTGCAGGTATTTGTGTATACACGTGTGTTGGTGTGCACGGCTTTTGTCAATTCCGAGGTTTTCCTTTGTTAGATATTCCACAATGGTGACAAATGATTTTGAGAACTTTCAAAAATCTTGTTCCGCAGCTAGACATCGAAAAGTTGTTTAAACTAGAAGAACATTAGTTCGGGTACTTGGGTGACGAATGAAAAAAATTGGGATATCAATGGTTGTTGAAGTTTCACAAAAAATAAATAAATAATAAGCCCCTTTGAAAAAAAATCCTTGGATGCGGTTACACTGGAACAGATGAATCGCCTCGAAGGCAATGAAATGAAACTCATAAGATTCAATCGCGCGAATAATTTATTCAGACGTCGAATAAAATTTCTGATAAAACTGAAGAAACTTCGGCGCGAGCGAAAAACATGGTGAATGGCAATTTGCAAAAACCTGTTACGCGTTTCGGTTAATTCAACGATTCACTCCTTGAATTTATTAAAATTGGAATGATTAAAAAAAAAAAAAATCACGTTCTAATGATTGTTACGAACTTTATAAAAGTCGACATTAGCTCTCAGTCGAATTATTAACATTGCACCTACTATTTCGTTATTTTTTATGCTTATACAAATGAGCTAAAAACCGAATATATTTCAGAATTTTGAGAACCACTGCAGCAAGGTCCAGCCGATATGATATACCTGTAACTCGTTATCAAAGTTAACACAATGTGTTCACTAACACAATCAGTCGGCGCTATACAGGAATATTTATAATACGTGAAAGCAAAACATTCATATTCCATCGTATGCGCTGTTCGATACCAAATTACCAGAAAAAAATGGTTCTGATAATTTTTTCGTTACTTTCCATTTTGCTAATGTAATCATTCTCTAGTTTTTTTTTTTTTTTTCACTCCTTAATCATTGATTTAGCTCAGATAAATTATATCGAATGATTTTTATCCAAAAAGCTATTCGTTGACATACGAAGAACTATTGAACAGTAACAATTTTTTGCAGTAAATATTTTTAACATTTTGATTATTATGAAAAAATGTCGAAAAAACTTCGCCCGAATGAATGCAATGATGAAGGACGTTTGAACTTATTCTGAGGAAAATATTACACAATCATAGTCAATGCTGATATCGTTTAATATCCATAAAACATTTGTAATGAGATTATTTTTTGCAAAATACTTAGTTATGAAATTCAAAATATGTTCAGGGAGTAATTTTCGTGTCGTTTTAATTTGATTATAGAATTTGTGGGAAAATTATCTACCACATATTTATGTTCAATATTTTGTCTATTTAGTCTGGAACGTTCCATGTATACATACAAATTTATGTATGTATATATTTATGAATGTATCCATACAGTTGTAATATTCACAGGAGTAAACTCACGTGTATACCTTGTTCTGTACATGACTCGTCCTCCACCTCTTTCGCCTCTTCCTCCTCTTCATCTCTGTCTCCGTCTCGCCGCGAGTTTTAACAGCACCGCGCGGACCACCACGTTATTCCAGAGCTTCAGTCACTACAGAGACTTCGTTCACGGAACGTGTCTCCATCTTTTCTGCTTCCTTCATTTTTTTCATTCACTTTCGGCTGTTGTTTAAAAATAAGTCATTCCGATAAGATGAGTATATTGAAAAGATATGATCGAAAAACCCTTCAAGGCACGATAACCATTTCCGGCCTCATTCCATTATATTTTCGTTGATTCGTTTGAAATTCCCGGCAAAATCAGAGCCGGCTCAATTGCGTGATAGTGACCTCGAATGAGTCAAACGAACCGTGTGTTTTTTTATCGTTATTCTACAACGATATTTTTGTTTTCATCGAACGATGAATTTTTGATTTTTTTTTTTCCATCGGGACTTCAGTGAGGTTGTGATTATCGCCATTATGTGATTGAGGATATTTTTACTGCTGATACCGCACAGTGAGGAGATCTATCTTCAGATGGTAAAGTGGTGTTTACGATAAGGATTCAGTATTCGGTAATTTTTATTTATTTTTTGTTGCATTTTCGTTTTTTTTTCTTTGTGATGTTGGGATTATTCGACTTTTAGTTTATACATTTTTTTCTAACTTGAGAAATATTGAATCTGGATTATTACGATAATTAGGTTTTTCTACTGTGGTGAGGGTCATTAAAAATCGAAAAGAAGAGTAATTGATGTTTTGCTGTAGATCTTTAATTGATTGAATTCTTGTCGTATCAGCTTTTTTGGTATTTTTAATTAACATCATTATTTTATTAATACGCCACGCAATTAAATATTATTTATTCAACGAGATAGAAAAATAATTGGTGGAAGCCTGAAAGTACTGTTTTAATTGATTGGGTTTTGATTTTTTGCATCGACCGTTTTGGTATTTTAATTGAAAATTAAAACTTACGTAAAATCTTTTGATAACCGATCGCACTGACTAGACGTGATCAAATGCATTAGCCATATGTAAGGTCACTGGCATCAACGAGCAATCACTTCAATTAAATCATCTCCGAGTCAGTGCACACAGAAAGAACATTGTTGACTTAATCCAACCTGCGAGTACATCTGTCAGGCAAATGTGAAATCGGAACGAAAAAAATTGCTCCAAACAAATTTTTATTCAGTTTACGAAACAATTTAATCGACGATTTTATATTCTATTTCAAATCAAATCGAATACAAATATTGATTTGTATATAGGTACACGAAGAGAAAATAATATAAAAAATTATTATGGCATCATAGTTCCGTGGAACCATGTCGTCCCTATCTGTGGCTTCCTACCAAAAACATCGTAATTTTTCATTTATATTCTATTAAATTTGACGAAAACATTTATATGGAAATTTTGATCAGTCTGTTGATTCACCGATAAAACGTGTTCAAAATATCTGATAACATCAAAATGATGGTTCTCGATAAATCTTACCTTCTTCATCCTGTTTTTTAAATGCCAATCATAATTCGATCTTTTTCAGATAGACTCTAAGTGCCGTCTAATTAAGCAATATTTTGTCCCGATGCTGACAGCATTGTACATCATTGGGAAAAAATAATTCCGAAATATGACGCAGGTAGTCATTGTTCAGAAATATGTTTGAAAAGAGCAGGGTGCATATTTTTGTTTGTTTATTCAAATCTGACTGGACGTGGCTATTATTTGAGTTGCAGATCCAATTACAGTTATATTCCGTGCCATTTTTTAGACCTCTCCAACTTTTACGTTCGTTCATTTCCAATCGTTAATTGGTTGTAGAGATTTTTTGGTCAGATCGAAGAGTACATGATGAAGTAAGATTTTCATTGGGGTTATGGATATATTAATTATACGTAATGAATTTATTGGACACAAACATTGAAGCTCGAGCGAACGTTAATGGTCAATTCTGTACTTAATGTTCTCTATTAGCATGTCACCCTCGTCGCTGCCGTTAAGCACTGGGCTAATCCCATCTTGGCCTTGTCACGGTTACATTGTTGTTCTAATTACTCGTAAAATTCATAATTAATTCTAGAAGTTATAGACCGGCTATTTTCTCATTTTTTTTCTTTCAACGAGATTGTTGAAAAAATAAAATTCAACAATTAATAAAAAACTCAGCGCTGCCGGATCGAGGAAAAAATTTCGAAGTAAATGGATGATTTAAATGTCACAAAATTACACTGAGACAAAAAATTGACCATCTAACTAAATCCATTTGGTTGAATTAAAAGTGGTGCATCAAACGATGTTGATTATGGAACTGAATTCTGAAAATTTCTTATGAACATTTCAATTATCAAATCGGCCCAACGATATCGTTGGGTTAAATAATAAAGTTTATGCAAACGGTATTTGTTGCATTAACATTTATTTGTGTGGCTGCGCCGCAGTTTCCTTGGCTCCACGAATATCTTTTTCCAAACATTACAAATGATTTTTCCTCATCTCAAAAATATTTTGTAGCACTTATCAAACTAACTTCAGTGGTTATACGAGACAAACTTTATTTCGGCCAACAGCATTTTTATCCTCATATTAAAATTGTTGATTTAAAGCAATATTTAATATCCACCAAAATAAAACACTTGTTCATATTAACGACACGTTTGCTGATCTGTCTAGTCAATTCATTAGAGTACGAAAAAAATCTTGATCGCTGTGGTTATATGTTACGTTTCGGTTTTCATCGAATTTGTTTACCGTAGAAAATCACTAGTGCTTTTTTTTTCTATTTCTATTGAATTTTCCATACAGTAAGTGGAACGCGACGTTTTGCGTAACTTGGTGGCGACAACGACGACGTTGAAGGCGCCTCTGAGATATTTCAGCAGGTATACATGTAATTATGTTACGTGTCGGTAAGGTAATACCTCAAGTCGTATCGATTCCTTAGGAAACGAATATAACATTTCCCCCGGCTAGAATTATCTCTCCGTCTATATATATAGGTAGAGAGATATATTTTGCAAGGTCGTTTTGCATCGTCGACGAATTTGCCTTTTCAACAGGATTCTTATAAGAATTGCTTGGTTCTATAAAGCACTTTTGTTCTTTTCATACTATACTAAGAAACGAGGGTTTTGTAATGAACATCACGAAATCGCGAAGCTATTTATTTTCAAGTGGCAATTTATGACAAAAAAAAAAAACGTTTACGTCGGGTGTCCAGAAAGATTGAGGTTTGGATTTCTCGACAGAATAAGTTCAAAGCTTTCCGAGTTATCGTACACGTGTTCACTGTATACTTACGTTCAAACACACGTACAATTTCGTGAAAAAAAAAAAATAGGACTTCTTTTATAATTTTGGATTGTTCGGTGCAAAATGCGCGCGAAGAAACCCTTCTCATTGGCAACGCAAGTTCCAGACGGTCTATGCATCCGAAAAAAAAAAAACAAACGTACTCTCAATTTATATCAATGTTGTGAGCAATTGGACCAGAATCATACAAAAAATTTATTGTTCGACGTACTGAATTGTTATCATTATTTTCTGGATACTTTTTTCCCTATTTTCGGGTTTTAAAAATCAATCGACCTACTGGTTACGGAGATATCGTGATCGCCAATTTAAAAAGTATGTTTCGGCTGAAACCACTTTGAAGTTGATTATCATTTTTTCTTTTTCTCAGAGAAATTTAAGACGTGCTCTGATAGAATCAATAAAAATGTATACAAAATAATAAAAAATGAAGAACTCAAACAGTTTTAAACTAATACACGAAATTATTATGTTTCATTATTATGGTCATAGATCATATCATACAATTATGGTCATAGATCATATCATACAATTATGACATAGTTAGTTGTTCGACCGATATTTGTTTTTGATTTTTCCGATATTTCTTTCTTGCGAGAGCATAACAAAAATTTAAAGATGAACCGTTCGAATTGATGTGAACAAAACAATTCAATATTGACGAAGAGTATTTGTTTACATTTAACATATTCGTTCAACATTACTAATGAACTTTTTGAAATATATATTCCTGACTTGAAAAATTCAATAGAATTTGTCGGAGAATTTAGACGGCGGGTCAAGATGTTCCACGAGTACGTTGCACTCACTTGATTAAACAATGCGAATTATGGGCGTTCCTCGAAAGGCTCGTCAATTCCGAGACCGATGGAACTGATAAAACAGCGTCCGCTTGATTATCTCGAGGAGTAGAGAGAGAAACAAACCATGGTTTCAACACTCTGTCATCGCTATTGTCCTGATAATGTGGCTGGCAAAAAATGCATTCAATCATATGATTAATTGTTGGAATAATTAAATAAAAATGGGAGTCTATTCGAATAATTTATTCACGTCGTGCAGTGAATTTTTTTTTCATCCATTAACTAAAAAAAGTAGCTTATTATTTCAATTTCCAATGCATATCACAACCGTCAGCGAAAGGGATTCTCGGTTCGACAATTATGAATTTGAACTGAAAATATGGAAAGACAAAAAGGTAGGACACGGTAAGTCCTATTATGGCTTAAAAGATCCATGCCGGAGCTCGATGAGAAATAAAATGCATATCTGTCCTTTTCCAAAATTCTACTTCTGTATTTGCATAATCATACCAAATGTTAACGAAGTCCAATATATTTTCGTTACTCTGTCATGTGCTTTTTTTTTCCCAACAATAAGGGATAATTGACATTTTCGTTGGTCATTAAAATAATGACGCGAGTAATGATCCTTCTGGTGGATGACCTCGGGCAATGAACCTTTCGATAAGACCGGTATTCCAAACAAAAGATTATACGAGAGATGTCACACATCGATAAACCAACACGTAACACGAACGAAAACGTTTGGTCATTCATTGCATACACTGCACAGTAATTTTTGTTTACGGCTTTATATTCTGACACGTATGTGTCGGAGAAGAGATGTGGACAAGGGCCTCTCTTTTCGTTTCCTGCCGATCGTGGAATCCGCACGGTCGTTTATCGCGCCGTTCTCAACCGGCAAACCCTCTCTCGCCATCGCTTCTGCATTTGCTCCCGTTACTCCGTTTCGCTCGCGCGAATCACGTTATACCGTTATTTTTCGATTCGCGAATTTTACGTCGTTACCGTCTGCCTTGTGTATGGGCCATTTTTTTCTCCGCGTTCGATCTTTCTCTCCTCCTCCCTTTCTATCATGATTCTCGTGTCGTTTTTTCGTCTTTTTACACTCTCATGACGCAGGCACCGCTATCGAATTCGCTGATCCGATCTTCCTGCGGCTGGAAATTTATGTGGGCTGACTTGGAGAAATTTGGACCCGGCACAGTTTTGAAAAATACAATTATGACCCCTATTTATAACAATCTCATTAAAATGAAAAAAAAATGAACGAAATTCTGGTTTTCAGTCGATTTTGAATGTTGTTTCAATATTTCTCTGGAAAATCATTGCTTTTAGTTTTTCTGCTGGTACGATTGAACGCCTGTTTTCGCCCACCTTTGTGCACTTGGTGTTAAAAAAAAAAAAACGTCGATTTGGGTTTTTTCACCTTACTTAACCGACCATCGAAAGCTTTTTTTCTTGCAATATAAATGCGTGTTACGTTTGAATGAATACGTATATCGGCACTACAACGAGGAGTTCGTTTTGGCCTCGGTTCAATGCCCCTCGCCAGACCGAATGGAGCGGTATTAATTGGTGAACATTTATCGTACACGATCTAGTAAATCGTTTGAAAGAGGGAAACACGAAATAATTTTTTTTTTTTTTTATTACGGTAGGTCGGGGAAAAATTATGACTGATTTGATTTTCCTCTTCTCTCGATATACTACGAGCAAGTTGAAGTGTCAACGTGATTTGTCTTCTCGGCAGAGCACGACACGCGTTACAAATTTCGTCTCATAAGCGCTTCTGACTGAACCACAATGTACGATCGATGTAAAGAATATTTCTAAAGAAAAACTATAGGCGATGTTATATCGAATAACCAAGACTTGAGTTTTTTTTTTCTTCTTATTACTCTGTCAAGCAATATTGTGGTTTCGAAAGTTTCTACGTTGCAATCAAGATTTTCTTTACCATTATTATTCGGTGGCAGAACTATTTTTAACAATGTTTCTATATTAGTTCATATTTAAATATAATTGATGTATTCTATTACTCATATTTATAATTTACGTGTAATATTTCACTTTTTTTTTGTTCTTGTTTTTTTTTCGTTCCAAGAGACCAATATTTCTTTTATCATAAATCTGTCATTAAGTCCGTCGATACTGTCATTGAATAATGCTTGTTTATTTTTGTTTTTCAGGCGCCTCAAAGCAAACTGACGTTTTGGAAAGATGGAGGGAGCTCCTGACGGCCCAACATTCGATGACATTCCAACGGATCCTCATGTATCGAAACTACTATCAAAATCCGCGGTCGACTTATCGGACGATGTGCGAATTTTGTCGGTCGACAGAGTGACTGTTGAGAAGATCGTGCTAGAAAAAGGTGGATCGCGCGAGGTATTGTTAACAAAAAGTGAAAGTACGAAAAAGTTATCCGAACGAACGACGAGATTCCCACCGACAAAATCACGATCGTCACTATGGCGAAAGAGATCGAGCAGCACCGATGAGTTATTGTCATCTTCGAGAGCACAAAAATTCAAAATTATAAATAACCTTGATTTGTCTCTGGTGACTGATTGTTCTATAAATGACTCAAAAAACGTATCAAAGTTGCCGATTTTAAAAACACGCAGCAACGACAATGAAAAACGAATAAGTCCGATTAAACTTACGAAAAGTTCGTCCATCGGTAGTCTCACAAGACTCAATAGACCTGGCAAAATATCGATTGTAAAAATACGCAAAATCCCACCCAAAGTTCCAGCTAAACCGAAGAAAAAAAATCAAACCGATATAGCCTATTGTCAGACTGTCCTCAAACCCGCGGTAGCTTCGACAGAGTTTGTGAAAACATGTTCAAATGTGATTGACATTGAACAAAAATCACACAATGCTTTTAAAGTCGAAGAAAAAATATCTTATGAGAACTTTTCTGATTCAAAAAACGATTCCATTGATAAAGAAATTCAGGCTACCAAAGCTCACGAGCTTTTAGAAAAAAGCCAGTCGAAAATCGAGCGACTTCAGAAAAATTTACGAACCCAAATAAACCTTACAACAGCCCAATCGTACAAGCAAAAATTGCCTGGTGTTAGTTCTTTGAAAATACCAATAATCACGAACTTGGATCTAAACGAAAATATTACGAAGACAACTTCATTTGACAAAGATTTTCTGGAGCGACATAATTACGATACAAAATTGAAAATCGAGGAAAAACGTTTGCTCGAAACCGATATCGATAGCGTATCGGATATTGAGAGAAACGACGATCCTGCAACTTCTGACAAGCCACGATATAGTAAAAAAGTACTGGAAATTGAGAAGAGATGGTCGGGTGAATTTTTAGAAAATAATTTTGAACAAAATTCTTCGGAATCTTCATACGTTGAAGAATTGGGTAGCGTGTCATCACGCGAAAGTATCAAAACTGAAACAAAAATCAAATTTAATGGCAATGAAAATCATTCGAATGATGAGGAGCACAGTGAAAACTCAAGAAAACAGAGCATCGATGAAATTTTCGAAGAAACCGTCAGCACAGTTGATTCGGATTCTTGTCTAGAGGATAGGATAAAAGCCATCGATGATGACATCAACGATTCATTGAAAATTAAGGCTAACGAAGATGCCGAGTCAAACGGTGACAGTGAGTCTAAGGAAGATACGTTGAAGGTGTCACAACCTGCTGATAACTTTGAGACTGAGTTGCCACTTCAATCTAAAAGCGTATCGGAATCTGCTGAAAGCATCTCGAAGCAAATTGCATCAGATAGTTTGGTAAACGACGGCTTGAGTAACGTACAGATAAAAAAACTGAATTCGGCTCCAGGCTTTCCAGAGAATTGTGATTCCCACGTAGCGAAATCAGACGCTGGTGAAGATTACATAATTTACGATCGTTTTATACATCCAGAAAAATCAGAGTCCGCAGGAACAAATTCGAGTCCGGACGGTTACGCGAGTCTAATAAAGGAGTTTACAATGGAAGGCAACTCCTCCAAATCTCCAAAAGAAGAGAAGAAGAAAAGAAGTGGACTTCGTCGCCTTTTGCCTGGGATATTTTCTCCTAAGGAATCTCGAAAGGAATACAAAAGAGAGCAGAAAGAGCGAAAAAAAAGAGAAGAAAAGCATTTCAATCAACATCAACAGAATGGCATTTTCACGCGATCTCCAGATTCGATGAATCTAAATGAAGACATAACTAGGAATGTTAAACTGGACACAAGCTTGAATAGCTCCATCATCGAAGAAAGACTTAACGAAATAAAACAAGAATTGTTTCCTGAACAGGGCATGACGACCAGTACACCGGATCATTTTTTGCAAAACGATCGAACGTTCACCCAGGACCCACGATCTGCAAGATCTTTCACGGTCAACTCGTCCCTAAGTTCTATAGCTCCTGATGATAAATGGCTTGACCATAATATCATCAGCGGTTCACCGGACATGCGAAAATTCAAACAAAATCCGCGTAATGATAACGAACGGAAGTGTAGTCTCGAGAGAAAGCTTAGTTTACAAGAATCCAACCAGCCCAGATTTCTCCGCAATCATGGACCTTCCGGACGAATTTCCGCACCGCCGAGCGAACGATTTCTCATACGACCTCGAGCTGTGCATCCAGTTGACCGTCCACTTCCCGCAATACCGCAAAGAGTCGAAATGTCTAACTACGAAAATCACGAACAAATACGAAAACATCCGAATTATTCTCGCAGGGACCAGAAAATCGAACCATTAACGAATTACGGTACGAATTCTTATGGTCACGTTGCCGGCAATGACAATTATATTAACGACCCTAATCTTTATGAGAATGGCAATCACGTAACCGAGAAACCAGAAATCAACAGGAATCAAAGTATCGATTCAGGATTCAACCTGACACCTGTATCGGCGCAAGTGAAGATTACCCGTCAGTTGATAGTTAACCAGAATCAAAAAGCACCGTTTATCGGTCGTTCACCAAAATACTCACCCAGCTCGAGTCACAAATCTGGCGATTACGCTGACTCGAGTTATACACCGAATTCCAGTCAGAAGAGTGAATTTTCACCAGGTAGCTCGAAAAGTGGTGAATACTATCTCAATTCACCGCGGAACAGTTGTAGGACTTCGCCAAGCGACAGTTTCAATGACCGGAAAGAACAGCCACCACTGTATGATCAGCAACAGCACTGTCATCGTGACACCAGTCACGATCAAGAATTATCGCAGAACGCGCCGTATCCAGTGTCGCCTAAAATCAGAGTTCAAACAAAAGATGATCGTGTCTACGATGTAGCTCCAATATCGCCATTACAAGAAATTCGCGTTGACAAATCATTGCCTAGTCCTCGACACTTGATTGTTCAAGCTGGCGCAGCTCAGGATATTCCTTACGGCGCGCAAAAAGGCTCTCCAAATATTCCATTGTCTACCAATTTAGCGAAGCTGCGGGCTAACGTGGAAAACACAGTAACTGACGGAACCCAGTCGGTTAATGCCGAGCGTTTGTTAAACGAAAATGAAGTGCATGCGGGCTCGAGAATGACTTCGCCCATACCATCATCAAGAAACTTAGCCTCACCTTTACAATTCAGGGACACTCCAACCCACCGCGAAGACAGAGAACACCGTTCGTCATTTCAAAATCTCCCGAGGGTAATGTCACCATCTAGAATTCAAAGAATAGCATCACCCTTGACTGTTGTAACTGCGGGAAATTCTTCTCCTGTTCCCCCTACGATAACTCCGCCGAATAGTGCTGCTAGCGTAAATTTAAGTCTTCTCCCCACTGACTCCCGGTGTTTGACTTCGCCGAAAAATGTCTTGAAAGAAAGCAATCCGACCCAAGAATCTCAGCACCGTCGGCAATCGAATCAATCAAGAACGTCAATTTTGTCGCCCAACACAACCCAGAGTAGGGTTACTTCGTCGAGCGGTCCGCATACTCCTGTATCGTCGCTCAATTCTCGCCGAGCACAGCCTAATGATCAGATTCTCATCGCTTCACCAAAACGCGAAGCAAGCATGTATGAGACGCAAACGGGTCGTCATAACGGAACAGTAGAATCTGGATGTCCTGATTCTCCGGTCCCAATGGCCGAGTCACCCAGTCAGGTTATGATACCAAGGACCCAAGCATTGCGACAAAATTTGTTCGAACGCTCAAAATCTCCGCATTCTGAAAGTCACAATTCAAGTGATCAACTGCGTCGGACTGGCGATGTTGACCAATCGGTCCACAGAGCTTCGCCGACTGTTCGTCCGATGTCTCCTTCAGTCGACATAAAACCAACGCAAAAAAACATCCCACGACCTGAACCGATTTATTTAAGCCGACACGCTGGTCAGAGAGCCTTGTCACCAATGACCATACAGTCAGACACAAGAAGAGGGCATAGCCCCGTCGTATTTTCTGGGGATAATCGATCTAATACTCTCCTGGTCCAAGTACGACCAGAGAATATTCGTAATCAAGTATCCACCAGCAGTCAACGGCAGCAGGAAGCTCAAAATTTGCAAAAACAATCAGTTTGCGAGAGACCCAAGGAGACAATCTACGTGGAGAGACGGATACAGTCTCCTTCGGGTACCCCACGTATGCACTCCCAACGGCCAGAAGTCATCTATGTAAAACAAGATCAAAGTTTAATAGCTCCGAGTGGCGAAATGAAGAAAGAGCTGATCTCGAGCTTACCTTCAGCGAATCAACGGGCAAATCAGTCGCAGCAACAGATAGTTATCGATACAAGAAGAGTTCGGCGTTCAAGTGAAACTACTTATGAAGATCGAAAATCGACAAGATCTCGTGATAGTCCGGTGAGTGAGCAAATGTATGGAACCCGCCAAAATCAGCGATCACCGGCTTCTCCGAGGTTGGCATTAGAATACGGCTCAAGGCAAGATGTTCAAGTAGTTGAACAAAACCGAGAGACATCGTTTACATCGAGGTCGCCACAGCAACAGCAACATCAACAGATTTACGCCTCAAAACAAGAAACATTGGTCGACGGTCAGCAGGTCTCGTACGGGAGTCAGCAAACCAACAGAAAAGAGGTGATGTACGGGCAAAGGCAGTCTTTGAAACAGCACGAACCACTTTATGGCCAGCGTTCTTCGGAGCCGATATATGGTCAACACTCAAATCGTCAACTGTCACCATCGAAACGACAGATGTTGCAGCACCTGGAAGCCTTCTACTGGCAACAGAAGGCTCTTGATGCACAAAGAAAGTCAACGGATTCTCCAACTTTACAAAATCGTCCGGTTGATGAAACTAAAATCGAATCTCCGGAGGTCCGCGAAGCCATTTATTGGCAACAGTTGAAGAAGCTCGATGAGGAACAGCAGAGGAAAATATTTGAAAATAATCAAATGGAAGAAAGAAACGATCCTCTTTATTGTAGAAAGAAACTTCCATGTTCGGGTGGCTTATCACCGGTGGGAAACCAATCGAGGCATGGCTCGACCCCCAGCCTTATGACTAATCAGAGTTTATCGGTTGCACAACCGCAGCAAAATCAGCAACAGGTTTTAGAAAATAACGCTGAACAGATTTATTGGCAGAACAAGCCACAATACAGTAAAAGTCAAATACCGGTAGGAAAACCGCCAATGATGGGACAAAAAGGGCAGAATCAGCCCGTACTGATAGTAAGACCCCAACAGGCTGTCCGAGAATTAGACCGAACAAATCAGAATGCTAATTACGATCAGCGTGATGGAGAGACTGTGAGACAAGATGGGCTAAGATCGAAAAGTGCATCGCCTCATTTCACACGTGGAGATGAGCGTCGCAGTCTGAGTCTGCCCAGAAAACCCGGCATGTTGAATGACGACGTGAGACCCAATGTCAAAATCAATCGGGAATTCCGTGCGACAGATGCTGCAAACTGCAGTCGCAAATCCAGCACTCCACCTATATATGAAGCTCACGATATTGAAGGAGTAGACAACGTGAAGAAGCCTTTGGGTCCACCACCGATTTTTAAGCGTGGAAGCTTGATAAGCAATTCGAGTAGTTCCGTAGATTACGGTACTGTGGGTACTAAACGTGTGAGCTTTTCCAATCAAGCAAACTCTCCAGAAGTTGGCTCTGGTAATTGGCCAACAAAGCACGGCATGGCACCAGAGCCACCGACTCGAAAACATAGAACTGAGGAGATAAGCTCTGTGAGCTCAGAAACGAATGATTCAATGTATCTTCAAGGTCATGAGGATAATAATAACAGTGTTAACGATGTCTATGGCAATGTTGGGAAATCTGTCAATGGACAAAATGAGCATCGAATGGAACCGATCGTCGGACGAAGAGATGTCTTGTACGAGACTGAGTATGATGCTAAACCTCTGCCTCCACCTCCACGGGAAACATCTTGGATGTTGAAACGTAGCTCGAGCTTGAAAGACAGTTCCCCCAATACCGGCAGGATTCCGAGGATTGAGATTCAACGGGCTAAAGTGCCGGCAAATCCTCGAAAGTGGCCTGGTGTAAGTGAGAGCGAGAGCGGCAGCGAAGCTGGCGAGGTGCAAAAAATTCTTCAGCGGCGTAATGGTAAGTCTCATAATTTCCTGCACTTCTTCTTTCTCTTCGACTACGTCTTGAGTGTGAAAATACGAAATATGACTACAATTCGGTCAAAAATGCAAGAATATCGAATTTTATTAATAAGCTATACTATATTGATTATTCTACCCTTGGCTACCGACCGCGGAATAGCATGTGCAGGATACGATAGTTTTCATACCTCGATCATTGTCATCTGCCCAAATTGAAGTTACTTTACTCTACATCAGTTACATACTCTACATCAGAAAAGTTTAGCCATAGACGATATCGTTTTCCGCTGCAGTTTCACGAAAGCACATTAATTTAATCCCTTTGAACGTGAATACATTGAATTACGCTGGAGGTACTCCGTAGCACGGACATGCTGTACGACAAAATGCAAACAGGCTCGTGTGTGCCCATGCATTGCAATGAGCTTCGTCTTGAGGCAGGCCTGAAAGGCAAGGGCACGTATACTCTTGACACTTTTGCGAGAAATACGACGTTTACACAGAGTCCCAACCATTGTTTTTATTCGTTCATACCGGGAGTACCGTGTTGAATGCATCGACTGCAAAATCCGGTAGAATAGACACGACGAAACCTAAGCAAAGAATTCGATACATTTATGACATATGAAATAATGAATTCACAAAACTAAAGAAAAGTAATTATTAATAGACAAATTATCCAAAACATTACTTTTTGAACATTTCGGGTTTTATCTTCATACTCAATAAACAAGTGTCATCAGTAGGGGCATTGCGGTATCTAAAGATTTTGATTGTTATGAAATTGAACTATATCTTATTGTTTTTATCAAATATCAAAATCCAATAAGCCTAGAGTTAATTAACCATCACACATATGTAGGGATTAGATTACGCGAAACTATTAGACATTTTTTCCACACCACATCAATATAATGCTGATTGTAGGATCATTTACACCGATATGAAAATACTATTGAGTACAATCAATTTTTTCGATTTAATATGATTTCATCGTATCGGTTTAGTAGATGGGGCTAGCCCGTCAATCACGACTGCGGCTAGTTCTTCTCGAGTTTAAGATTTGGAGCAACCGCATCGTCGGTTCAATGTAATCAAATCTAATATATAGCTATACGTAATGGAGATCAGCGAGCCTAATCCTCTGGATCGTGTCTACGTGCGGTCGCTCATGTTAAATCCAAGCGTAGGGCGCTACAACCTATATAGATAATTAAAGTCATGGGACCAGAGTTCTCTGGACGGAATTGTTGCCATCAAGGGGCTCTTCGTGAATATCGTTGACTCGAGCATGGCGCGCGCATGGGGTGCAGTAGCGCAACCGACGTTGCAGTCTCAGCTGCAACGAACGGAACATGCGCCTGAGTAATGTCGCAAGGGTTCAAAAGCCTGGGAATACACTATAAAAAAGTGCTTTCACTCGCCAACCGCCGGTTGCTTGACTTTTGTCCCTGAAGAAGCCAAATCTTCTAATCGGATTGTGTCCCTCGGTGTGTCTGCAAAGTTCTCTAACGATGTTTTCAGTTTCCATTTCTATATTATATGTGAAAGGACGTTTTTCTTCTACCATAAGCGCACCATTTCATAATTCAACTTTGGCAACTTCCACTACGTAGCTGTCTACGATAAAAAGTCAAAAGTAGCCAAGAAATGACAATATTAAGTTTTATAAAAGCAATGCTGTCGGATTTTCGGTATCCACAGAATGTTTTCCACTCGGAATGTACCCATCGAGCTCGAAAATTGCGTCTTTGCACGTAGAAAACTTGCTTGGCTCGAGTCAAAAGTTGCCGCAAGGATCTTTGCTTATCTCACGAGTGAACAACGTGGACAGAACGTGGGGCATAAAAAAAAAGAGAGCATACAACTGACATACGTTTTGTACGTGTTTCTCCCATTAACTTGAATATATACACACTTTTACATCAACCCATACGTGCATCCATGAAACAGGATCACGAATAAACTTTTGTCTGAAGTACCGCGTCCCAAGATGACAGATGGAAGAGGAAAATAAATATTTATTTTTTTATATTGTAAAACTCGACTTGTAGGTGAACGAAAAAATTACTCGTTGAGATTCTTGGCTAGAATAGTTGACAGAAAAAGCGGGGGAGATAGAGACGGCGTTGCAACAAATGATGCGCAAAGTGAATGGCCTCCACTGAAGGAGTGGTACAAGAGGCAAGCAGCCAACTAATAAGTACCCTCTTTCTATGTAACTGCTCTTGGTGCACAATACGTTTTACCAATACTTGAACGCGACAGTGTTTAACAAGTTGTGAGTAAGGTCAGCAACCTTGCACCTCAGGAAACTGCACCGTATATATAGTTGGCACAATAATACGTATATAGTCCTGTAGTTATTATACAGACGAGAAAAACTTCATCAGGAAAGTAGAAACACCCACACACTTCCGGCTGATGGCTACTCATCCTAACTCATCTGTTATCCTTATCTTCATATTTTTTATTTTTAAAATCTAATCTCAACTATCATTACTTTCTGTTTCATCAAGTACAAGGCTATGCGTTCATGTGTGCTCAGCACGTGAAGATAAGTTCGCGTGGGTTGAAGCCTTTGTTTCCCAGTCGGAATCATTCCACGTTCTTAAACGCACACGCCTAATTGATGACTTCATAGGACAATGATGCATCTGTAAAATAAAAATTGCAGTGTTGCATCGTTTTTATGATTCTTCACATAATATTTGACACTAACAGAAATAATAATGCTTGATAATTCGAGAGATTTGCACTTGGAATATTTTTCGGTACTATGATGACCGGTTTCTTTGCCAGTGTAGAAAACGATTTTTTTATTAGCTTTTCTAAACTTTTTCCATACTACGGAGTAAATCATCAGTATGAAGTTTATCGATCTCCCAAAATGTATTCTTGCGCTTACCGTCTGATCATATTTTACTTACCTACTTTTAGTAATACAGCTCCATGGTGGTATTGAACGTTGTGAATAAAAGAACTATGTACCATAAGAACTTCTCATAGTCGAGTTTCTGAGCATTGACGTTTCGTCCCCACAGATGGAGCGGCTGCTCAGCCACCGCCTTTACTACTTACATTTTTTATGAACGACCTAGTAAAGGTGTGGCACTCCTAGTAAAAAAAGATTATCAATTGGGTTCGATGAAAGTGCAGGCGATTTATTTCCGGTTACTAAATCTTTTAATTTGGCTGTGGTCCCAAAAATCGCATCTTCTATCTTCAATTCCGGTTATCGGTTGAGATTTTGTAGAAATTGATAGCTCTACTCTCTCTCTCTCATTGCAAAAAATAAAGGATATAAATTCTTTTATAGCTCACGAATCTGAATGTTTGTATACAAATTAAGTTTCAATCCTTTTGCTTTTAATTGGCCTTCCTGGCAAATTTAAAAACTTTATAGAAATGAAATTCGATATTTTTTATGGTGAATCAGCAAAAAAAATTCCGGGTACTATTTCTAACGGTTTTTTCTAGTCATTACCAGAAACATTTTATCTGCTGTTTGTCCTAAGGATAGAAAGGAATATTTTATGGCAAGAGATCGAATTTCTACGATTGTACGCCGTTTCCGTCGCTCCGCAGCAATATATATGCAGATTAGTCAGGCGGAGATGCCGCGAATTCTATGATCCGCAACGTACACTACTTCGCGAGTAAAATATCATGATAGCATAATAGTCACAAGTGCGCCAGACCCAGCTCGATCTATGTTTTTTTTTTTCTTTCACGTATGCTGATTCCAAGTGGATTCAAAAATTTCAAGATTGTTTTCTCTTCGTTCTTTTTTTATTCCCCAGAAAACAGTAAATGAAAATATTATAAAGTTCGCGTGCAGAATTTATGTTCATTACAACCTTCAGGATCGTAAGTTTCGTGTAGGTTTCTTTTTGACCACCGCTCGGAACAAGTGAGTTGTACAAAACGAAAACTGGTACAAGAAATTCTTGTGGTCTGAGGAAAAAAAGCCGGTTCCATTGAAACTGTGAACTGCGCAGGTCTCACAGTCATATCTTGTGAAAACAGTCGTGGACACAGATATTTATTTTCTTTATTTATCTCTCGACCTTATAAGAGTGTATACAAATTTAGATTTGACTCGATATTACTTTTTCGCTGGTTCGTTACATCGTTCCAAAATTAAATGAAAATAATAATGCTTTGTCAGAAACGGTTAATCCTCCAACATTCAAAATGTTCACATCCCGCGTTTAATACGATTGCAAGGCCGACCATACCCTCGTTTAACCACTTCGCGATGTCTAGACGTATAAAAAATCAAACATATTTATTGCAGTATATGCATCGACTTCAAATCAATTGCTTAATTCTTTTCCCGGATGGATGATTTCCTCTATTTTCTTTCTCAACCAAACCATCATTTCATCTGTTTTAAACTTCAACATCTGAGACTTTTGTGATTAAGTTGGAGAATAATAATAGTATTTTATAATTATTTCTTGCACAGGAGTTCCTACAATAATTATAAAAATAATGTTTACGATAATGAAAAAAGTATATGCAGCAGTCACAAAACGATTTTCGTTTTTATTTTGACGAAAAGTCAAACTTACAGATTCTCTTGGAATAACTGCTAAACGTTTAAACTTCGTTGAAGTGATTTTACGTACATTCGCCGAAACCTCAACCCTCTTGTCTCTTGTCTGGCGAATAAGCTCATGCTTTGGTTCTATTTTTTTTATTTTCATTTACGTCGTAAAAAAAATCGTGTGCGCGTGACTGTGTGTGAAAAACTTTCAATCTTCTCTGGCTTGTAGTTTCCTTTTTTCCCGTATTCGCAACAGCTTCAACGTCTCTGAGCTTTTTCATTTGTGGTCACCGGCAAACGGGATTTGGGCTAAGGTATGCGCAAAGGGAGAGGGAACTTAAGTTTTAGAAGTCGATGCTCGTGGCAGTGGGAGTACAAATCGGAAGGAGATTGTGCGTCGTCCGGGTCGAGGGTAGCCGAGCCGGACGTTTTTAGTACGGAGAGTACGGATAGGGTTTTTGGACTTGGGGGTCGGTGGGGAAATAGAGGGAGCACGCGGTGGTTCGGGGATCGATCCCCGACTCTACTCCCGTGACGTCACGAGCCGGGACTCCGGCACCCGGCATGCCGGTGAGCTAGTGGTGCGCGGGCTCCTCTAACTCCCCTCTCGTCAGTATTTTGTCGTTCTCTCTTTTGACGTCATTCTCGTATCGTTTATTTTTTTCGTCAATTTCCTCGACGTTCCACATTTTTTCGGTTTCTTTTCATTGCTGTTGTTGTTGTTGTTGTTGTTGTTGTTGTTGTTGTTGTTTTACGTAATTTTTGTCAGTCGTGTTCGTAAGTTTTGGAAACACCCAGAGAGCACGGAGAGATTCCCTTGTCGTTGAGAATTTGAATGGAACGAGAGCGCGCGCGCACGTGGGTCCTTGTGTATATGAGTGTGCGCATATAAGTGTGCATGTATGTGCTCTGTCCTACCGGGAAACAACGAGATAAAGGTGCATGAAGAGAGGCTCAAAGGAGGACTCGAGGGGGTGGTGAACCTAGTGGTGGTGCTTGTGGGCCTGAATGCGAATGGCAGAGAGTGGTGCGGCATCGCGACAAGACGACGTCATACGAAAAGCCCGGGCAACATCGTCAATTCAACGTGTCTCGTTCGCGTATCCAGCATCACCCGACAATACGACTTACCTTTCATCCCTCTGACCCCTTAAAGCCGGCTAGGATCTTATCAAAAACAAGGAGAACGGAAAAAATCTTTATTTTTTATTTTCATTATTCATCTTTCAATCGTGTTTCCGTCGAATGACCAACAGAATGTGGTTTTTTTTTTATCCCATCGCAATACTTTGCTAAATTTTATCCGTGCTCTACGTATGGGTGTATTTGCTCGTGAAATTCGATCGCCAGCGGCGCGCGACGAACAGGCACAATAAAGGTGCGAAGGTTAGTTGTGGCTTCGACCAGAAGAGCTAGCGCCCTTTTTTGCGTACCCACACGAGATTTTTATTTTATATTTTCATTTTTCTCTTCGTGTTTCCTTTCTTCCCGTGGCTCATTCCAATGGCAATTTATACAGCATACTCATTCATACATCACTTCAGTGTCAATAGACTTAAATCGTTGGATTCGTAGTGTGCATTGAGTGCGTGACGATGTGTGTTTTGATCGAATTTTTCAACCGCGAAAAATATTTGATTATTCAAAAATTCGCAATAAGTCCTTAATAATCCACTTGAAAATGTAGACAATTATGGTGTCGTCACATCCAGAATTTTTGTTGGTTTTCTTTTTTTTTTTGTTTTGCATCGGTTTTGAAGGTTATTTTTGTGGTTGGGGACATATCTCATCGTAATTTGTTATCTTTGAAGCCTATGGATAGTACTCAAGTTTTTAATAAAACTAAATAGAGTCTTCACCTCCAATAAGTCGGGAATCGATGTCATGGAATATTTTTTATCACATCACGTAAGTGATTTCTGCAAAGAAGACACAATGGGTTTAGTGGGAGATTTGTTTGTAGTTTTTTGAAATGAGTATCGAACTTTCGTTTTGAAGAAAAAACTATAATCAGGCTTTTTGAAGTGGTGAAGAAAATGTTGATAAAATGTGACGAATCTTCGAATTCTCCCTCGCAGAAAGTTTCACAAGATGGAAATTCTGTGGTTTTTTCGAGGACAAATAGATGAGGCTTTTTTTGCAAATTTTAAATCGATCGGTACTTTTTTTTCTGCATTCTGAACGAATCATTGACGAAATAGCTAATTTGAGCCGAAGCCAAAAATCGTATCTGCAAAAAAGTCAACTGGAAACGAATCTGAATTGCCGGTACAGCGATTGCTCTGCATTCCTGAGCATGTAACGAGATTGCAAGCAAACCTCTGCCCTTCCTTCTGCTTCTAAACGAGCTCTTTACCCTCGCGTTTGCTCATGAGTAATTTGTCACTTTAACGAATATTACAAAATGGGCTCTGGAGCGACGATGTCACGTACTCGAAACAACGTGTTTGACTTTTTTCGATACGATCTTGACCAAAGGGTTACTTTTTTAAGCTCATGTTTCCTCAGCTTTTCAACAACTTTTTCTTCTTCTTGTTTTCCACATTTTCGTCTGAATAAATATTCCTCCCTCTTTGAATTTAAATTCCCAATTATAAAAATCATTTAACATCAAATTCAACGACATACATAAAATAAAAAATGATCAGGCTTTGATTCGATTTTTGCACAGCTGGACTTACGAATTTTGTCGCATAGTCATCAATTATTTGATGAATCAAGCCTTTGTTTGAGATTTATTGTTTCCTGATAATTTCTTTTTTTTATATTTATTTATTATCAATCTCCCAGAAGATTTTTGACATGAAAAATGGAAATTAAGGAATCTTCTTAGCATAAATTCAGAATATTTAACATCAAAAAGTTATGGGAACCAGCAATTTTTTTGCCCTTGATTGTTATGTGTACGATAGCAAAAAAATGGCAACTCAATCCTATAAATAGAGAAAGGACTCTCAAATTATTCGAGACATAATTCTATCAGTAACGTAAGCACACGACCTTTTTTCAATTGTTTTGCTATCATGGTATTATTATACACTGCAAGAAATGTCAAATGTGGGTCGTTGAACCACTTCCGTGAATCAAACTCGAGTATTTATCGTATTGCGGTTTTCAGTGGTGCGAGAAATCGCGGAGGATGAAATAAATGGATGAAAACTGTATGGCATGAGGATTTGGAGCTCGGGCCACGAACAATCGTGACGATTTTGCGGAACCTCGCGGTTGAGAATAATGCGACTTGTAAAGTAGGCGGAATACGATCGGAAATAAGTGTGTGAGAGCGAGAGAAAGGGAGAGGGAGACAGACATGGACTGAAAGAAAAGGAGAGTGAGGTAGTATACAATCGATTTAAACTCGTTGTTCTCGGGTCCCCTTCGATTCTTGTTCACTCGACTATGGATAAATATATAGACTACAATGAGCGTTCACAATCGACCTTTCCACCCTAAAATGAAACTTTAGAGAATACTTCTGACAAAATCGGGAAACAGGGCCAAACAAGAAGAAGAAGAACAAAGACCGACTTTAATTAGTCAGAAAACAACAATATTTTCTACTCGATTCTGAAAGTCCACAACAGTTAAAAGCCATATTACTTCATTGAATTCATAATCAAATTAATCGAGAATATACGTTTTTTTAAAGATATATATACATTTTACATGATTTTGAGCATAAATTCATTCTTTGAAGCATAAATAAATTTTTAGATTCGGAAGAATCTGTTCACTATTGTATTATATCAATAAATCATTGACAGATAGCATTTGTTATTCGCACATGATATTGCCATACCGAATTGTTCGTGATTCATCCCGCGACTGAATTAATATATTACAATGAATTGCTCTTGGCCCTTTATAATTTTGAAATAAACTTGGAATATTTGTATATCACCAAGCTTCGTAGGATAATGAGATAACGAGAGCTCGTACCACGGGCGTTCTTATTGTTGAATGACAGATGTTCAATAATCTCTTTGGATATTCCATGGATTGAATGTAACGTAAAATTTGATGCATCGTTGCGTTCAATATTCTATTTTCCAATATTATTCCTCAATCAGTAAATTCTTACGTATTGGGTGGAAGATTTCACTTCGATTTTTTATGTTTCTTTTCAACCGTTTGCAATTTACGTTATCGCTGAGAGGATACTGATTTTTTTTTTCAATAGTGATAGGATCGTGTAATTTCCTTCAGGTTTGTTTGTGATTACGAGGTCAATTATCAATACTGTTTTTCAGGAACTTTTGCAACAGATTGAAAAACAACAAATCTCAACACTGCGTTTAATTTATTTGTCTTTCCGCCCGATTGTTTTCTTAATTTGTATTTTTTGGTGTTTGAACGATACAGTTCACTATTTATGCGCCTCACGTAATGGCATATCCCACCACGAATTTGTAATCAGCCACGTTTTTGCTTTAAAAAAAAAATTCTCTCGGACAAATTCATGGTTAATTCATGGTTTTAATTAATTCATGGTCGGACATAGTTTCTCATACTATCGTTTCCATGTCATTCCCAAGAAAAATGAAACATAAATTGTTTGTTATTTGCAAAACAAAAAGAGAAGGCGAATCTGTAATCAATCTCGTGGAAAAAAATTCGTGGTTTTTAACAATTCGGTTGACCTAGTCAACAAGTTCCCGAGGGGTAGTTAAAGGGGCAATGCCACCGAAGCTTTCGTTGGACAGTGATAGGTGGATTTCGACACAAGAGTATCCATCAAAGTTTTTTCAGCTAATATCATGGAAGCCGTTCTCTCACATCAGAATTTACAAAACTGGAGCTATTTTTCCATCCATCGGAGAAAAAAAACATGAAAAGTATGCATGATCACTCGTATATTGCTTTGCCATTATTATTCGTATGTACTTTGAATTTTGGGAGTTATTGATAAGTTATTTAATCCAGTAGGACATTTTTCCATTGATATTGATTCTTCATTTGACCAATATTTTCCTTTCAATGTCTCTATAAATCTAAAAAACGAAGATTTAATAGAGAAACCTCGATCTCAAGTTTATCACTTTCCCGTTGTGTTTTGTTTTTCCGCCCAGAGGTGAAAATGAGTTTATCTTAGACAAATATACACCATGGCTGCATCGTACGACCCTTTTGACCTACAAATTCGATTCATCATCGTTTCCTTTCTGCCTTTACCGTTCTTCCGAAAGCTTGGAATATCTGGACTGCCAGATGGCGCTTGCTTCACTGCGGCAACCATCTCGCGAACCTCTCGAACTATATCTATAGATTTATATACAAAGCGTAAGTATGTATATACACAAATTTACATACGTATTTGTGCATTAGGTCTTATGATCGGGGGCAATATTAACGAAACAGCCTCGGCCAAAATGGTTCCTCCCCCTGCCCCCTTCAACTGGTTAATAACCTGACGTTCGAGAGACTTTGGACTAAATGTGCTACGGGCAGGATTGATGACTTTGGGAATCCGCGATTTGCGTTAGACACCCGATTTTTGAATCATTTAGACCCGTCGTGGGGAAAACGAATCGCACTTTTTTTAACGCTATAATATGATTCGAGAGCTTCACTTTTGATGCTCTTATCGAAATTTCCGCGTTGATTATCTCGATACATTTGCTCAATATCAGAGAACATTGACCCTCGCTTCATGCACACTGATCTCCTCTATGTCTATATGTGTATTCCGATGAGAACGAACCTCATCGAAATTACTGTGATTACGTTCAAAATTGCCTCGGGGGATTCCTCAGGCAAAATGCGTACCTACATTCCCAAATATCAAAAGGGCGCATTCAAATAGATTCACCATTATAGTAACAGGTCCTTCCAACTTCTACTCGGCCAGGTTCGTCCCGCCCATTTCAATGTTCGCCCGGTCATTAGGGCTCTCGAACATCTCACCCTGCTGACCAACCTTGGGATACACTGTTTCTCGTCAATAACGCGTTACATTTCATAATGGGATATATGGCCCACTGACCTTGCATTAAGCTTCATCAACGGTGTTTCTCTCACGCTCTTAGTCGCACATTTTCAAAACTCGCGATTCCGATACTCAATCATGTTCATCGTGTTCCACGATCATTTTGTTTCTTAAAGTATAGAAACTTTACTTCGCATGTTCGGACTTTGGTTTTTTATTTAATCTTGTGAGGCAGCTAGTTGATAAGAATTGTTATTATGTAAATGAATATAAAAACTAGAGAGAAATTTCGAAAAATCAACCCCTCTTGATTTTCACTTGTAAAACGATTCGACCCACCGAAAGCTGCATGGCGATGACATATTTCGAGAATTTGCTTCGTCGTGTCAGAACTCCAGGGTATTTTTGGTGACATGATTCCGGGTATCGGTGAACGTATTATATGATCACGTTTATGGAATATGAGAGATGAAAAATATAGTTTCGCCCAAAGCTCTTTCCTCGTCACACATAGACTTTTGATTCTTTTACGACTTCCAAACGTAAAAGACAGCTTGGTTTTTAATAGCGTATTGTTTATACGTGTACGAAATGATCTTGGGACTTTGACAAATATCCGCCCCTCCACATTTCCGAAACTTGTATAGCATTTACGTTTTATTTGGTCGTCATACGGTACGGGTCGAGTGCAAAGTCCTGCATCATACACTCTACTGCTTCATGCGATTCAAGTGTCTGACTATCCGAGGCTGTAACTACTGAAAGTATTGGAAATTCATAACGCACTATATGTGACACTTTTTCCGGCAGTTTAGCAACTGAATTCAATCTTCGTTTCCCATTCTAATTTGGTCACAAATAAATGATTCATCATCAATACATTTTTATTGCAATAGTCGGAAATTGGGACCAAAAATCTTTTTCGATGATAACGGGCCGTAAGCCGTTTCTGGCAAAAGAGAAAATAACCCACGAATGAAGAATTTCGTGATCACAAAATGTATTGTTCAATAGTGACGTTCGAATTCGGTAGACGACGATAACAAAGCAAACAATTCTCAATTACAAAAATCGAGAAGAAAAAATTTTAGTACTTGAGTTTTGGCGTTCCAGGCCGAGGGACATATTATTTCCTTTTGTATACGCTTTCGTATACAATTACTGAAAATTCTTCATCTCTTAGTTCGATTTTAAACGCGATTGAATTGACTTCGTTAATCATATATTTTTGAGGCATTTTCATGATAATTATAAAAAATCTCGCTCGCAAGCTTGGATAATATTGACTGACAATGAACGACAAAACCACAAAATTTCCATCGCATTGTCACATTCTGAAATTTACGTGCGAAAATAGGGAAAAAGTTGAAATTACATTTTTCTCATCAGATTAAAGTTTAAACGATGAGAATCCCCGAGGATGTTGAATGTGCCAAAACGGACCCGAGCTTAGGGCGAAAACCGCGAACGAAGTTATTCGTCGTGGTAAATTTAGCAGGCCGGTGTACCATTTTTTAATGAATTTTTTCAACGGACTAAAATTCGCGTGTCCACGAAAATGGATTCAATATAGTGCGATGAGACTGTTCGTTGATTACGTCAAGTGAGAACATTGATAAAAACAGACAGGAGATAAGTAACACACCAAAAAATGCTGACACGGTGGAAAAGCAAGGACAAAAGTTCGTCCAAGAGCTCGTCATCTAGTGGGAGCAAGAAAAAAAGAAAATTCGGACGAGAAGGTAAGAAAATGAACTAATTTTTCAATACTACGCAATAATAATAATAAGTTAACAAGTTTAAATTGGATTAAATTTGTCATTTGCAAGTGACAGTCGTTCACAGAACGTCACGAGTGCTTTTGAATAGTTTTAACGATTCAGTTCTGACATTCATATATGCAACTGCTGAACTTGATTACACTTCTTAATTGTTTTCATCTCTTATTAATATGTTAATTCACTGTCTATTGAATTGATGGTGGAACACAAAATTCAAAAGAATTAATCCTTCTCGAGCTCTAAGAGGTTTTTGTTAATTGAAAATTTGTATTTTACATCGCGATTTTTCCTTGATCAAAAAGTTCTAACGATGAAAAGAGACGTCATTGATCGAGTCCTTAGGAATCAGTTCAGCAGTATGAGAAGTTTTGTAAAAACCTGTCACGTACCCATCACGCAGTCGTCGCTCTCGATTCTTTTTGAAACTTTTCTTTTTTGTATCTCTTTTTTTTCCTGCTTACATCTCGTTTCATTTCTGAAACACACGCACACACACACAGCTTCTCGTTCTCTGTGTTTCTATTTCTTTCACATTGGGGTACAAATAAAAATTCCATCGAATGAGGGTATAGCAGTGGCTCGTTTAAAATGCACCTAACTCTCGGATATGGATGAATCGAAAACCGGAAACGAAGCGAGAAAGGATCCCAACGAGAAAAGGTAGTAGTGCTTGATGGTAAGGGTGGTAATACTCGCAAAAGATGCAAAACGAGAGAAACCAAGGAAAACGGTGGAAGAGAGAGGGAGCAAAAGAAAGTGAGAAAGGGAGTGTGCACTACTAGTGAAACGTATCGATTCAGGCCAATCGGAACTCTCGTAACGTCTCAAAAAGACCTCAATTTTTCGAATGAGGGTTCTGCATTTTATCATGGAATAATTTATCGTTTGAAAATAATGTTGGAAACTCTTCAGCTCTGTGTAAAGAGTCTTATACATTTCGTTTTTCTTTTCTTATTTTTCCGTTGTTTAACACAAGTTTTTCGTCTGTGTAAGTCATGCCGTTGAGGCCTAATTTTTTGCTGATCCATGGATCTAAAATTATTGATAATCCTTGCATCTTGAATTTCCTTGATTTTATTAATTCCGAACAAAAAAAAATTGTTGGATCCTCCATTTCTGCATAAATATGGTTTTTTTCAATGAGAGGATTTTTTTCTCCGCACATTTCTCAAATTTGCCTTGCAAGAGAGAAGTCAACAATGCCATAATGAACTTCTTTTCATAGGCTCCTTCTTGCAATCTTCAATGAATTATTCGAAGATATTCAGAAAGAAAGATTCACTGGCAGTTTTATTGTATTAGCCCCGTTCTACAGATACCAACCCCCAAAAAAGGTTGATGAACTTCTCTTGAGAAAAAGTGAAACTCATCAGTACTATATTCGTTATGGATAGCTCGTTAGTAAAAGAGCTCTGTGTTTCTTGGTCATTGCACACATGAACGTGTATTTTCACGTACTTTTTTCTCAACTTGTGTATAAACTGAAGTATACGTTTTCCGGATAGGATTTTTATATTGAATGAAATGATGTCGAAATATCCCACTTTCGTGGTAACTTCTTCAGCTACAAAAGACCTTTCACTGGCCTGCTATACTTTCAATATAAACTCTTTATCGATGTCTTTCACTAACTTTAATGAGCACCAACTATAGTTTTGATTTCTGTCATTCGACATGAGAATATACACGACTCAGTCTCAATTGAGTCCCTTTCACCAGCACCTTATTCGGCGGAGTATAAAAAAAAAACTGGTATATCGATTTTGATTGAAGAAAACGAGTAAAGTGAGACATGCATACCACCAGGCAATTATAAAAAATCTCGAAGTAAATGTATTGCTCCAAATTTTTTTCTACCTACAACGCAGTGTTTATCTTTCTTCCAACTGTTTATTCTTTCAAGTAATCGTTGAATTGTCTAAGTCGGCTGCTGTTGAACGAAGATAAAAGTGCACTCAGTCGAAACATTTCAATCTTCAGAGAAGTTGAAGAGAGTAAGGATTAAACAAAAAAATATAAGGAAAAAAGTGAAAAATCAAGAAAGTAGAATACACGACCGAAAAAAAGAAGTAAAGATAGTGAGGCAACAGTCGATGAAGAGCTTTTCAACGATAAGACACTCACGCTAACGTTTCGTTCAATTGTTAGACATTTGATGGCGCTTTTTCGTACTTTCTGATCGAGACTTAGTTCTTTTATTTCTCTCGCATCGCTTTTTGTTTTCTTTCTCCTCTTTCTTTCGATCGGATCCGAGCCAAACCTCTCGAAGGATTGGATGGATAATTCATGAACCCACAGGGATTCATCGAGTTTTCGTTGTTGGTCCCGCCGTGTGGATACGTCAAGAATCTCAATTAAGATCGTAGATGCATACCTCCTATGGATTTCATTCTAGATTGAGTGAAACTTTTCGTCCAATATATACGCTTCTGCGAGTCCTGTCTTTCCAGTAAAACAGGGCATCAAAGCATTCATTCGTATAAACGTTTCCCTTCCCGTATTGGCATGTTCGAACCTTCATTGACCCGTAGAATGAAACGGCTTTTTTTTACAGTCTGATTGGAACATCGCTGCAAATTTGTTTTCTAAAATATATGTATTAAACAGTTGTAGAAACAAAACGGAGAGAGCGTAACGAACGCTCGACTGCAGCGATCAAATTGATCAAAGTTGCCCTAAAGTTCCGCTGAACGGTGTTATTTGCTTTTCGATATTGAAAAAATGAATCAACAAATAAAAAGGAATCATTTTGACGGTGGCAAAAAAAAAATATATTCGATCACATATCGCGAAGAGTAACATTACCTGCCCTGGGGGCGCGAAACATTTCGTCATCAGGAACACTCTACATTCGTAGTTTGATCGCGGCTTCATCGATGTGTGTTTATCACGGCGAATACGTAAAAGCCCCGCAGGCCACGTTACCCGCCGTAACCCTAACCTCAATTTTTTTTTTTCTTTTAAATACAATTTATGTTCGGTTCATTTTATTACTTTCGTTATTGTTTCGGAATAAAAAAAACAAACAAAACAAACAAAAAACAAAAAATCATCTGTCAGTCCAACCTGAAATCCGCTGTGAGGCGGTCATACTTTGATTATCCCGATTGTTTCAAATCGAATGCTCACAATCAACGTGAGAGTGTTAAAAATTTATCAATGTAGGAAACTTTAAACTGAAATCAATGGAAATTCATTTTATACCCTGAAATAATACAATTCGCTGTAATGATGATGAAAAACGCGCAAATTTTGGTCCGTCTTGCACTCGATTTTTAGTTGTTTGTGTGAATAAATCCGGTTCCCAAAACTTCTTCGTAATAATCTTTTGGTAAATGCAAAATAGTCTAAAAATCCGACCTCCGTGAATTTTGCACTCGTAAAACTTGTTCAATTACGTTTGGATAAACTTCAAAGTACCGTGACCTAATAGAATGACACGAAATATCAAGTATTCAGGGGAGATAATAAGAAGACAATAATGTAAAACCAATTGTCCTGGTATAATTGGAAAGTAAATTATTTTGGTCGAAAAGTTCCACGCCCCTTTTGTAACTAGCCTTGATAAAGGCATTTACGCATTTGTATCGGTGTATTTTCACGTGCAGACCAACATACGACTTACGTATGTAACAGAAGACAGAAGAGAGTCCCAGGGGGATGAAAGAGGCGCGGACGTATACACGCGATTGTAGGTGGTTGGGGAAAACCGCTTCTGCTGGAGCTGCTCGTGCATAGTCTCTTCTGCGACTGCGCTAACGTCGATCCTCAACTCTCATTCTTCTCTCTCTCTCTCTCTCTCTCTCTCT
Source organism: Campoletis sonorensis (assembly GCA_013761285.1). NCBI lineage: Eukaryota > Metazoa > Arthropoda > Insecta > Hymenoptera > Ichneumonidae > Campoletis > Campoletis sonorensis. The sequence continues at coordinate 55,625 of JACEOJ010000111.1, forward strand.
CTCTCTCTCTCTCTCTCTCTCT
>JACEOJ010000111.1:55656-257507 GCA_013761285.1 Campoletis sonorensis
TCTCTCTCTCTCTCTCTCTCTCTCTCTCTCTCTCTCTCTCTCTCTCTTTCTCTCTCTCTCTCTCTCTCTTACGCTTTTGCCATTCCTATCCGTTCCTTCGTGTGTACACTCTAGAGTGATGGTTTCTATGTGCATATCAGAGCGCACCACCACAACGTACTAACCACTAGCTCCACCACCACACCAAGCACTCAGTATCCACTCTTTGCTCACCCTGGTTCGTAGTGGTGGAGGTGGTGATGGTGATGGTTCTCGTCCTATCGTCCACTCCAGGTGTGCCTCCTAGTGCCAACAGAGCTCGTCAAGCCGACGGTCCATTTACACCATCCCGTCGCGCGACAAGACCATTATCATTTATCCTTCATACATGCAAACTTCTACGTATACCGGCAAAATCCGCCACAATTATCTGTCCTCCTACCTTCGTAACCAAATTACAACCCAACACGTACATCAAAACTTGCCACTTTGTTGGCTCAATGAATTCCTAAGAAGTAATGTGAAAAACCATCAAAATAAAGTGATACAAGGTGACAAATGAGCTTACTCCACCTCGAATCAAGCAACGCACAGTTAGTTCAGTTGTAAACAGTAACAAAAATTATATATTTCGGAAAATTTTTGTGCATCATATTTTTCTACTCATGCTTTGAAATGAAGTGACGAGTGCGTGTTTATTCGCAGTTCCGCGATGAACATTCTCGATATATTGTTCTTCATTACGACTTGATTTGCGATCTTAATTACAAATACTTTTCAATGAAACGTGGCATTTGAAATATCAATTATATTGATATTCATAAATTGAAGAATTGACGAAAAAAAATCTCAAACGTTCCGACTATTTTTTGTTTTGATACATTGAGAACGAATCGTTTGAAACCCTTAATGAAACTTATACATGTGTGTCCGTATTTGAATATTCGAGGACATTCCCTACGAGGGTATCATTCGTTGATCACAACACGTTATTTGAAATTAACCGGGAGAAACGGTCTAAGATATTCGTCCGAGGGGCGGATTCTCGTTCAGTCCGATGATCAATCGGTACATTGCTTTCCTGTTACTCGACAATGAGCCTATCAACTTGTTTCTGAAGCAACGTAACGATGAGTGAAAGTGATATTTTCTACAACCACAATTGGAAGATACAAAGTAATCGAGAAATTCACATACACGAATCTTATTCGTTCAAACATCATCATGGGAATTTGGTGACTAAATCAATTAGTTTGAAATATAAAATAGATGAACTTTGTGCAACAAAATAAATATTACGCTGAACCAATGACTATAGTGAGACAATACAAATTATTTTTTGAAAATTGTTGCTAAGGTTTGTTTTTTTCATCGAATCAAGTGAACTAATGAAAAATTAACTCGATTGGGTTATGTCACTTGATTAATAACTCAATACTTTTCCGTTACCGTGCAAATTATTCCAGAAGAGAATTGTTCGTTGTTAATTCGTATAATATTAGTGTCAATTATATAAATTTCGGTAGGTTTGTACTTTGATCGTATATTTACGATTAATGAAAATATGGTATGATATTTACCGTACAAACACGCCTGAATACATGCTCAATTCGTAGCTTAGAGATTTGAACCATAATATTGAATGATTATATGACCTGGTGCAGTCTGCAGGCACCATTGAACCTGCTAATCTCTTGAACGTACTCGACAGTATGTCAAATGATTGAACAAATATTCGTTTGCTATAATTACACTACGTAAATAATTACGAAACAAACGGCTTCTTTAAATACATACGAATAGTCTGTGATAAGTTAAAGATACATATAATATATAAATATATACACATATTTATACAGACATAGTTTATTGATGTTGAAATACCGTATAAAATTTTAAGTAATCAAAAGTGAAGTTTTATCATCACGACGGATTTAACGCTACGCGAAAGTTCGAAAGTTACTCGAAAAATGCGTATTTTCGACTGGAAGTACTGCGTTTCACTCGATGGTAAGAAAGCGTTTGTTATAACATTATCCTTATCATTAATCATTATCTTTGTTTGATATAAATATGACGAATATACAAAATAATATTTAATCACATACCAATGGATATTATCCACGTAAAAGAGTAGAAGACGAATTATATAATAATAATAACCATAATATATCGATGCCCATTAAAAAATAATCAACAATTTGGGGCCGTGTAATTAACCGAGCAGGAGGGGAAATTTCTCTGCAGCCATTTGCACGTCGTCACTTTCATAACTTATCAAAAATGATCAAACGTTCATCACAAATCGTACCATTTCTACCGCCCATTTTAGCCACTCCCCCCTCGTTTTCTGCTTCATCCCCTACAGCCACGACTGTCATTACTGAATATCACGAACGATCTAACTGGTACGTACGGGGATGTCATCTTTGCGCTTTTTTTTCCCTCTCAATCCACATGTATCGATACTCCGAACGTATATTCAAAGACTTTGCAAAATGAGCCAGCTTTTAGAAATTTTTTTTCACTACATACACCGAGTGTCCTCATTCCTTTCGCGTGGACTTTCATGGAGAAACCTTTAAAAATTTTATTCCGACGTTCTACAGCCGTTTGTCAACGGTATTTGAAAAAATTTTAATGACGCTTTTTGCAAGCCCTTAAGGATTTCAATAAAATATTAGATTTTTGACGGATACAGGAAAAAAAGTGCCTGAAGGGATAAAAGTACGTTAAAATAGTTGCCATTGTTTTTCAACCCTTCGATCGTCAATATATTCTTCTTCATGCGCACGTCTACTTTCGAGCCAAGTTATACACGTGTTTGTACGAAAATATATCATGAAGTAAGTTTTGCTAAGCGCCGAGTTCCATAGGAAACAACCACTTACGTGTCTAGTCGCAAACTTTGGAAACAAAAGTTGATTTTCTCGTTCGGGAGGTAACACACGTGTCAGGTAAATGCCATTTGCATACTAATGTCTCATATGGGCTGACTCTAAAGTTACCGAGACAGAGAGGACATTTAATACACGTTCGTCGATATTCCAATTATTTAAATTCACAAAATTGGTCATTACAACGTCCTTATTTCTCTTCAACTACGAAACGTTCACCATAATCGAAATGTTTCTCAAACAAAATCGAAGTGTTCATTTTGTTTAGCATCAGATAAAAAAAATTGAGATTTTTTCTTTGAAGTTATATTAAAAATCGTATGAGATTTATGCTTTCTTTTATATTAAATTCCATTTTTTTAATAACAGCTCCTTTTCACGGTTTAGGAAAAAAGATTGAAAAAAACTTTATTTGCTCAAGCAACCAAGCAAATGTCAAAAATAAAGTTTATTTGTCATGCAATGTTTTTAGTACAGCGTGTATGACTGTTATACAAATATTTGAATTCTAAAAATTATACTGAAAAAATGCACTCATCCCATACCTTGACGTCGACATATAAACACGGCTGTGTTCGTATTTTTCAAATCTCCCTTGATGTTTGATAGTAACTCGCGTGGGGAATAAAAGATTACATATGAAAACCGATGGGAGCACATATTGGTATATTCCTTTGAGCACGCTCGAGTATCGTCAAAGTGAAGCTAAGGAACAGCCAGTGGAGAGTAAAGAGTAAACGAACGGCGAAAACGAAAACGGAAACGGAAATCGTTAGATTCCTGTCGTGACCCCAGAACACCCTTTACTGCGGCTTGTTGTGCACGTGTGGGTGCGTGTTAGTCCCCTAACCCCCTCAACATTTTTCCACAGCCGCGAAAATATATCACCGCACTTTGTTACACCTTTTTCTGCAGTATTCTCACACTTTTATGTCTAAGAGTTATGGCAATTTCTTATGTTCCTCGTACCGAAAATCCGACGGTTATGACATATTTCCTGCTTCTCTTATTTCAAGTTTCTCTGTACTCGATTTTAAGTACCTCCGGGTACCTAAAAATTTCAAATTTTCCAAATATGTTGACAAATATTACTTCTGTTTTTCATTAAAATTTACGGTGCGTTACTCTTTTTTTAACACGAGTTTTCGGTAAATATTCATTTGTCTATCGAAATTTGATTATGAAACTGTCACTGACGTATCTCACAACTTTTATGGATGATGGACCTGAAAAATGTGACGGAAATATTAAATTCGATGAAATTTTACAGTGCACACAGTACATCATCCCACATAGCAACGACATAGTTTTAAGTCGCTATAAAAAATAGTACATTTTCGTATCGAATCCTCTCTATGCAGAAAAACTTTGAAGTCGTGTATCTTACTCGACTCAACTGGGATGAAAAACTGTATGAAAATCGTATAAACGAATAATCATTAATTGCAATTCAACAACATTATAAATAAATAAAGAACTACGTTCGTTGAGGGCTTTATTATCACGTGAAACATGACTCGAAAAGATATGAAACAAGAAGAAATTAAGGTTAAAACAATTAGAATGAGCAGAGCTAGTGAATAAATATAAATGTGAATAATAACATGTTAAAAAAGGCATCCCTTTAATCAGGTCAACGCTCGCATTACTGACTTTCCCTTTAAAGCAAACGGTATCGTGTATTCATAAAGCGTTTCCTCGGCTGTTGCAGTGCAGCTCTGCCCATTTCAGTTACGTTTTTTTGTTCAAGCTGTGCCGGCAAAAATATTCTAACTTTTTCACAAAATTTTGCTTTTTGTTAGAAAACTTTCGTTTATTTCGATATTATGTTTGTTTTTTTTAGTTTCTAAAATACAAAAAATAACAATAATAATAAAATAATAATAAAAACACGGGTACAGCTTTTTTGAAGATGAAAAAACACCGCCGGTAGCTAAAAGATTATCGTGTCGACTATATTCTTTGCCTCTTGGTAGATAAGAGCGCAGACCTTTTCGTGTCATATGTGAGAGCTTTAGGCGCTGCTGAGCAACGAGGAAACAGACCCAAATGGAAGCGACAAGCCATCCCCTTCGTTATATCTAAGCTCGACACCCCTGGCGACTTGCTGTTCTATATTTTTTTTTTATATGCCTTGCACTTACCTCTTGCGCTTTCTTTCTCCCTTTCGCCCATTCTCCCGCCCATTTTTTTCCCACTTGGGTCGCCATCAACAATTACACTCCGGTATTTTCCATAAAAAGATGTGAAGGTGTCTTCCCACCCACGTCCCTTCGTACCGTTGAAAGGGATGTTTTGTAAACGATTCCTTTCATAGCGAGCATGGCACGTGCACTTTCTTCCGGTGTTTGCACTAATTTACTCCGCATATCAGTTTATTTAATCCCCCATTTTTCTATTCAAATCACGATATAATTAATTAATTATTCAGACTCATTTATTCACCCCAGTGTTTTTAAATCCCTCTTGCGAGTCTGGACAACGTTGGCTTCAAAAACGTTAGCAACGAAAGCTATACTCTCATTGTTAAGATAGTTAACCAGAATTTTTCAGCGAATATATTTTTCGATCCCTGGGGGTTTGTAATATCAACGAACTGTTATATTAAACTCCGCGACGAGGCTTTAAGTTTCTTAAGAATCCAATGATTATTCGAACTTTTCATTATAATTTGACACCAAGTTTTACCACGTTTTTCAAAGTTCGACATCTCTCTGGACTCTATATTCGTCGTGACATTTTCTTTGTTCTCCTTTTTTTTTATTTACTTTTTTCGTAACTTTGTTTTGCAAAGTTTACTTCTTCTCACGGTGAATTCATTCAGAAAATATTTCGATTTTCTTCTCTCTTGAGGCATTAAAAAACCTTGGTTAGTTCACCAATCATATATTTATTGTGTACATTAAAATATATCTCTTCGTTGCTACTCAGTCCCTTGCGAAAATGGCGGTGTTATTCCTCATAAAAGTTTCATTAAGCTTGGCCACGAGATAATATTTAACTACGATGTTTCCAGTCTACATTCCCAAGCATTCAATGCATGAAAAACTTCAATATTGCTCTCGTCATGTTTTCTGTTACATTCCTTCAGCCTTCTCTCTTTTCTTATTTATTATTCAAAAGCTCATCCATTTGTAATATACCTGAAATATCGCGGTGAACAATACGAGTGCGCTCAAGAATTAACAGACTTTGTGCTCTTTGCCTTACACAGTCATCTCGTTCTACTACCTTTGCCACCTACAACTCCACTTCTCTTAAGTTGAGGTCATCTCGCTCAACGTACCAACCGAGCGTGAGAGAAAAGACGGTTCTATCAGCACTTACGCTATGCTTCGGGAAGTTCGTTAGCAATCCTACTCTTATAGCCCACGTAACGAAGACGATTGATTCGCGAAGTTCACAATTTCTTCTGTACCGTCGAACGAGAGTGAGAGAAACGAACAACGATCGAGATACGAAATAACCTTAGAAACTTTTTAACTTTCAAACGAATTTTTCGTAATTGCATTTTGCGAGTAGCTCTAAGTCATTTTTTTTCCGTCATGTTTTTTTTTCTAAATCCTGATTTCGATAAAGATTTTGGACTCAACTGAATCCTGTCGATGGTAAAGATAGATCAATGAAACTAATTTTGAAAAAATTCGTTGTTCATTTAAAGAATATGAATTTTAATTAAGAATTTGATATTTTATTTTTGTTACACTTTACATAAGTATCAAGGCCTCGCAAGAGATGGGACAATGTTAGGTGCCAACTATTACAATGAAAATTTATAATCAAGGCTCAATTTGGGCTCGTGACACAGTAGGATGGGCTGCATGTTTCCGGTTGGAACGTGGAAAATCGATCCGAGGAAAATTCGCCTCTCGGAAAACCCTCTTCCCTCTCTGGAAAATTCATCCTTGCTGCATCAATTCTTCATTTCACAATTTGCCCTAATAATTCAATTAATACTAGAAGTTCATTGCATTATTTGCACTAGTCATTCAATTAATACGAAAAGTTAATCAATAATTCCTCAAACGCATAAATTAATTGGGTTAGTGAAAAAAATCTTCGCGTGTATGCGTAGAATAGTTGAGTGCATGCAATGGAAGCTGCTTTTTCGGAGACTGAATTACGGAAATATCGGACGAAGGCGAATATCCCAGAGATGAATTTTTCTTGGATCGATTTTACTCTCGTCGTTTTGGGTACCTTTGCTCTTGAATGCATTTTTATTTTTCATTTTACAAAGCAGATATGCCAGTGAGAAATTGAACAAAGCAATTTTTAATTTCTAATCAACATCTTCAGAACATAAAAGTCAAAACTCGTGTCTACTTGCCCATAAAGTTGCTCCGAATGGAAACATGAGTTACAAGATAGCTTTACGAGTATTTTCTAGTTCATTTTTATTACTAGAAGGTCGTACCTATGTGCTGTTCATGTAGTATTTAGTGTTGCGTGTTCTTCAGACTTAATTCCACTCGCACAAGATTCAACGGAAGTGAATTTTTATCCTATATCTAAAAAAGTACCATTTTTTTTATTTTATTTTAAATGAAACAAAAAAAATGTGAAAAAGCGCTCTTAAATTTGAAATTTCAATGAAAAAACTTGAAGATGGAAAAGCAAGTAGGGCCTCACTCAAGAGAGATAAAAGCTCACTTGGACGGAAGTGAAGCCAAGAGGAAAAGCTTACGCCAAGAGGTACATACTTGAGTTGAGCGGTTTTTACTTTTTCGATGTCTTCCACACTATGTGCTTGCAACTGAAATATACAAGAAACGCAAATACGTAATATGCCAGTGGCACAAACAACATGCTTCACTTATTCCTTAACTATTTCTCCAGCGACTTTTCGTTCATTTCGATATCACATCATCTTTTATTTCTATGCTGTTTTCTTTGTTCTTTTATGTTTTTTTTTTCTTCTGGTTCCGGACGTCCTTGTGCGCGTTCTCAGGAGACCATCGTCGTACGTCGCAAGGGAGTATAATCTCGTATACATGCATAACATAGTAAATACAGAAAATGCTGTATCCTGGGAGGACGAAAAATGTAGCCGAAAAACAAAATGAGAACATTAAAAAGATAGAGTGTAATTAATATTTCTTCTGAGGATTCCTAACGACAGGTACACTTGCAGAATTTCTTTTACGAATTCAATTATGTTTTTTTTTTGTTTTTCCCCGGGAAAAATACTTCGTTGAAGCGCAAGTCTTTTCCCTGTCCGTGAAGTTTCAATCTTCGATGGCACGCGCTAACACTGTACAGTCATGCTCAGTCAAAACGCAGCACTGTTTTTTTTTTCTTTTAAATTGTAACAGAAAATTTTAATAGCCTTCGAATGGAGTTAGTCGTGTTACGATCGAATGTCAAATGATCGAATGTCAGCGGGCCTTATAAGAGAGTGAAAAAAGCAAAGTCGCATAGGCGTCGAAGACTCGATGTTTCGAAAAAATAGCCGTAGTTAGTGCTAATTTATTAAAAAACATCTTTTCTGCCACAAAAGAAACCCCTTATTGCTGTTCACGGTATATACGAAAATTCTAGGCCGAATTTCTATATACTCCTTGAAGTAGAAATCGTTTTTCAACGACATCTCATGAATGAAGCTTCGTCGCATTTTGTACCATTTCATAGACTTGGCTCTGTCAATCGATCATGTCACATTCGATCGAAACTTGACTGGGCTCGTTCGATATCTGATAAAATGTACTGTAAATTATGAATCTATCGTAGCATCGGAATCATTCAACTGGGGTCTGAGATTGCAGGACAAAACGAAGTGTTGATTTCAAATGAACATGACTGTATTGTAGTTTATCACGAGGGATGAATTCTTCACTTCCTCCAGGACAGTCGTTGGGTTAGCTCCGGTTCCTCGACCTTTTTGAATATTCAACAGATTAATTTTTCAGATAGATGAACCGAGCGGGTCGTGGTTACGCGTCAAGTTTCGCGATGCTATTTTGTGGAAGTGTAAATCTTCTGTACTTGGTTTAGCAAACAAATTTTAATGTGACTTGAATTCTATAAACATTATTTTTTATATGACGATTGATCAATTGATAGTTGAATAAATAAAATAACTTTTGCGTTGAATTATGGGAATTTGTTGAATCAAAAAACTGTTTCACTTCTTATTGATGATCTTTGAAAGTTCGAACAATTTCGAAAATCATTAGACGGTATTTGGAATCATGTTTTATAAAATTGGACGAAAATTGCTGCTTGGCTTAAAACCAAAATCTAACGATGCGAATGCGTTTTCAACTACAGGGTTGAACAAACGTTTCAATTTAAATTCTTACGTCTCTACAGACTGAAAGATTTAATGATAAATAGTGAATGAGTTCAATGAGTTTGTCAATGTATCTCGGATTGACTCATAAGGACATTTGTACATGATACATATGAATGAGAAAAGAGAATATTTTCGCAAAACACCAGGGTGAAATGAGCAATTAAAAAAGGTCTGTACAAGTGGATATAAAACACGAAAAACATTTATTCTCGTTTGAATGAGTGCGAGAATGCATTTTTTCGCTTGAAAGGACTCTTTTTCCTTCCTCTTTTCACCTTCCATATGTTCTACACTCGATTTAAATAACAGCCACCAGAGCGCTCATGATGTTTCATGCAAATTCAAATCCGAAGGTGTGCCGGTACACGAACACAGTTTATTCATTCTTTTCATTCTCCAACACGAAACTTTTTACAACTACGGGAACAAACTTTAAGCTATACACATTTGCTTTTTCTATGCATATAAAAAATTCGAGGGGAATACTTGTACTTGGTAAAAATCATTCGCGAGGATTTGTAATTCTCACTTAACCGTGACGAAGCTTTAAAATTCACTCCGATTAATTTAACCTTACAATTTGTCATTAAACGTGGAGAAGAACATTGTGAGGAAATCTTTTTGCCCATCCAACAACTATTGAGTCATCTCGCCTTAAGTCATGGGATTTAAGTGCTTCCAACCGTTACCTTTACGAATGATTGTGAATATGTGTAGTATAAGCAAACTCGGGGGGCATTTTCTTTGCCATGTGCACAATTAGTTGATAGATACATTATTCTAATTCCAACATTATACCTGCTGTCTTATCAACTAGTCCTATTCGCCAGTCACGAATCTTGGAAACGTGACTGGGTATATACTATATCCGGAAGTTTGCGTGCTTATGGTCGTGTTCCAAGTGAGCGTTGATGAATAAACTTCTAGTTAGATCTCACTTGAACCCTAATTGGCGTATAAGTTTCTCACGTGACCGCAAAATCTTCTTCGGATAACGAGGCTGTTATTGGCCTTCAACAAGATAAATGTCTTGCATTGAAAATAAGCTATACCTATATTCAATACAAATACAACACACGAAAAGCTACTGTCAAAATCATAAATACGAATTGTTAAAACATGTTGACTATGAATTTCAGAGTTCCGTTTTTTTTTCTGTCGATTTAGATATTGAGCCTTTAATTAATGAGGAGACTATCGTTTCCGCACCTTTGTTTCTCAGTTTTTTGATTATTAAATTGCACTATTCAAGCAACCAATACCGCGTTTTTGATTCTGCATTTTTTTTTTGCGAAAAAAATATGAACAGTAATTATTTGTCCAACAAAAAATTTGTTTTCATAAAAATTTTATAAAACATTTTATAAAAAAAATAGGGAAAATGTTATGCTGATATGGAACTTATTAATCAATAATTATGTGGCTTTGAAGGCAGCAATTGCGACTCGGATCTAGTTGTTCTGGTGAACACCCACTGGGAACACGCAGGCTCACATACATAGATAAATAATCAATGCCATGAAGCCCTCCAGTCATTTATAATGACCACACAGAATCTTAACCCTACCCATTCATAAATATATAGCTAGCAAGTCCCCCCAACAGTCGATTTTAATTTATTATGTTTACTTCGTTAAATCTATAGAGGCAGGACAGTTAGCGTCTTGGCCATGAGTATTGGAAATAAAATAATCAACACCCAAAGCAATTCGTGTCGCGTATCCGTACTCGTGATTTGGTTCCTGGCCGTTGAGCTTAAACTTCAACGTTTGAAAATTGTGATCAGTAAAACCTTTTTTCATTTGTCTTTCCAGTAGAATTTCGATAAGATAACAAATGACCTGGCATAGAAAACATGAATGGCACGTGTTACCTAAATAACCAACATCGAACAAAGCGACATTAGTCACGAAAAATACATGCCGGAATTTATGATACATTTTATGTTTTGCACAAGCTCAAATACAAATGTAATTAATTAGACCTCTTGTGTACGGACTTCCACGTTCTGTGCGTCCTCGGACTGGCGAAACGTAAATGTGTTTGTGTATTTAGATGTATTTATGAACAATCTTGGGAGTACTGTTTGTGGTATGGCTATGTAGAATTCCTTTGATGAATTACCAACCTAACACAGCATACGGAATACAATGTTATCCGTACATTAACTCGATGATATATAATTGTAAATATAGGGCATTTTATGCAGAATCGGTCTGCTCCTTATTTTCATATTTTTGATTCGATTGAACATTTTTTCGTTCATTAGACTTTTCGTTTTGAGTTATTTACAACTCCCTAAAAAGGTAGGCAATAGATTCGACGAATAACACCATTTTCGTTTCGAATTGTACTTTTGTAATCACTGTCGGTATTTGAAATTCCAACGAAATGTTGTAACCTCACTTATGAACATTTCTACGTGTTCGAAGATCCTGAGTCGCTTTTTATTTTCCAAAACTGCGCTCTCATCATCGAGCTATAAATTGAGATCTGGAGACTTATATTTTCGATTTGGTTTTATTGTGACGGTGAATTTTCATACCTTCAAAGTTACATCTTTGTTACTGCGTAGGATGTTCGAAGATGTTTTTTTCAGAATTATCTAGTCAGGTTAGGGGAAACAGAGGGATAACTGAATTTTGTGGGGAGTAACCCTTAATGGTCGCGTGTTATGAAATAATTATGAGATTGACGCTCCTGTACCTAACCTAAGCGAACCCAACATCCCGGAACAACCCCTCGGGATCCGCTCGCATCTTTGAAGCGTTTGACCTTTGCGGAGTAGAAACCGAGAGGTTTGTCCCATCGGTCATGTTCCTTTTTACAGCTTCATCAACAGACTCTATTACGCCTACTTATCATTTTTTCCCTTCTGTGTTTTGACGAAATCTTGGAGTGGAACGCATTTTATTCTCCTCCAATATTTCGTTTCATAGAGAATTTTTTTTTTTTTTTGCGATAACAAGGGCGAAATACCCTTCGGCGAAGCGCGAATAATCACGCCCACCCAATTAACGCCTGTAATTATCCGTACAACAGCTATTGTTAGACGAAAGTTATTATCCATCTCGATGCATCGCGGAAACTGGGCATGGATAATGGAGGCAAATCGTAACTGAATTGTGAGCTTATTGTTTGGCTTCAATACACCCTAACGCTTCCAGATCTTATTCCTTCAATGATTTATTTAGTTTTTCAACTACGATTTATAGATTCATCACTGAACCGGCTTTTTCTACAAAAATGAGTCAATAATAATTTGGTGAATGCGAAAAGAAAAAAAAAAGATATTTATCTACCGTACGATGTTTGATTAGAAAAATTATTTTATTCCAGTTTTTTGAATTATTTCTCAGCTCTATAAAATAGAAAGATCCTTTCATATGTTCTGATATTTACAGATCAAAAAAGTAATTAAGTAAAAGGCTAGAGCAAGGAAGAAAAATGTATGCTATACGACAAATTACAGACATAATTTATCTGTCGTCTAGACTGCAGTCTATCGTTTCTTTTCATTCTCATCATCTCGTTTCTCGTACACATGCATTTCTTTCGTTCTAAAAATTTTCATTTGTCTGCATCGTTGGTTGGAGTAAAAATGAAAAATATAAGACGAATATTACGCAGTAGAAAAAATTCAGCACATGTGGAAGAATGAACGTAATTCGGAATATGTAAATCTTTCAAAAAATTACCAGCACTTTTCCTTGTTTCGATTTTACAGGCTCAGAGATACCATGTTCACTGAACAAATGTAAGTTTAGGAAAATTCTCTTTGTCGACATTTCAAGTGTTACCTGCTGACAATTTTTTAGTACGTGGTATCAAAATTGGCGTAAAAATCTGAAAGAATCAATTTTCTTTCAGATTTTCGTTCAGAATAATACGTTTCTCGAAAACTACAAAAAAAGAAAACGTGATTTAGCATTTACTCCACGTCTGCATTGTGTTGTTCCAATTTAGCTGCACCCCAAGTCAAAAGTTACGTTGTGCTGTTTTTCCATCAGAACTAATTTGGGGAAAGCTCGTTCTTTTTTTTTTATCTTTGATGTTTGCGATGATTAGAACTTGATACTTGTTTAACATTTTCACACAGTTTCGTTCTTCGTCTCTTCTCTTCTCCTGCAATCTCCTGTAAAGAAATAGAGAATTTATCAGAATTAAATTTATTGTTTATTATGAAATTGCACTAATTACACAGACATTTTTTATCGTGCAATATTATTACATTATCACCAATGAATCTTTGTAAATTAAATTATCTCGAATGAATATGTTCGGTGATACGAATTGTTGTCGAGTAGAAATATTCGAAATTTCGAAGGAATTAATTAATCATGCAACCATTCAGTATTAACAATCGTAATTAACTTTGCATGTGTAAATGAAATGCATTCTGTACTAATATATCCCGATTGATGATTAAATAATGAAAGAATTTACTAAATTAAACTACATCAATGGACATATGATTTTGCAGTGAAAATAAATCAAAACACCTCGGAATGGCTCATGAAAATTATTCGTCGGAATGACGCAGATTCCAAATTGGGGCTTAAAATGACACTGATATATTTTATTCCGTATTTTTATAATTTCTCGAAAAAAATGTAGTAGATTCCGAAATTCCGAAATACAGTTGCTCGAATTTCTTGTTCATAAAATCTATTTTTTCAAAAAAAATGTTATTTTGTTATATTTTCATGTTTTTCGAGCCGTCTCGATTGGCAACTGAAAATTGAAATGTGTTGTCAATGGCAACTCTTGGATAAAAAAGGGAATGGTTGAATAAAATATGTTACTCAGACTAGCTGACCTAGCTAATGTTAGCTCAACCGCAGATCCACTCTTATCTTATCGATTATTATTTCTCCTCGAAACGAATCTCAATATTTTTCCAACACTCGAATTCTCTGTTTCTTCAATCCAAGCTTTTCCATTAACTAATGGACGGTGTCGTTTAGAATTTTTCTAGTAAATTTCTCGTCTTGACGAGAAGGAAGTAATTGTCGGTTAAACCTTCCGCCAGGACGTAACGCAACTAGAGAAACTCAGTTCGAGCGATTAAACGAGACAAACTGTCTAAATTACCAGGACAGATAACACTTCGTTCTTGCAAGATATCTCGGTTAAGCAAAATTGTCAAGTGCTGCATCTTGCAAGGACTTCCACGTGGATTGGTGCTTCATAAAAGGTTGCGAGTTAATGAGTTTCTGTAATCTATTGAGGCAATTCTCTTCTATTTCATTTATCACATTTAATTTTCACTTTTTCTACTGATATAGAAAAAAAAAAAAAAAACTAGTATTAGGCAAAGGTTTTTATTATTTTTATTATTTTCATCGCGTCGTTTTCTACTTCACTTTATTCCGTTGGTGTCTGGGAAAAAATATATTTTTAGCAAATATCGATTTTATTATTATATTACTGCATATAATGAAATATAAATAAGTCAATCGATTTTTGTTTCTTTAATATACAAGTATGGGTCGGTTTTTAATATTTGTCTGTTCCGAGATACTGGTGAAATGTAATCGACGCTAAATTTTGAGAGCCGCGGATTTCTTCATTTTGGAAAATTCCTTAAACAAAAATATAAATTTAATCGTTTTCAATGGCGAATATGTTTGACTTTATTTTAGAATAAAGAATTTTCCTCAAACTTGACCATTTTTCGGATGATACAAACGTAATGGAATAAGATAATTGAGATTTAGTAGTGGAAAAAAAAAAAAAAAATTATATATGTCGACATACTCAATTTTATAAAAAATTGAGTATGTCGGGGCAGTAGGCGAATTGGAATTTGCATAAGGTTTCATACCGAAACAAGCTTTTGTTAGTGTTCACAAGCTTTATTGTACATGGCGAATACAAATGGTTGCACTGGGGGTAAAGTGGCTCAGAGGAAAGGCGCTCTGCAATATCGACAGTTTTGATCTCTTGTCTGACCACCCTCGGTTACTACTACTTCCCGTACTACCTGCACAGCGCATTATCCGTTGCTCTCACGACGTAGCCAGCAGTCGGATGACAATATTAACTTCGTCAGAGTACTGTCTCATCGAGACAGGGTATTTTATTTTATGCTAATGTGCCCCATATTTTCATTAATTATACGAAACGATAGAAGAACTCAATAACGAGAAAAATATCAAGATCTGTGAACTACAGCCAACTTTGATGAATTATTATTTATATCTTTTTTTTTAATTTTTGAGGCTACGTAAATAAAATTAAAAAAATTAATTTAAATGCACGGAAAATAATATTAAAAAAGTGCATTGTTTATCAATTTTTCATTCAATAAGTTCTGACAGTTGTCGCCACTTCTTTGATTGTGATAAATTTTGTGATTTTTTCTTTTTTTTTATGAAAACCTATAAAATAGTGACGATAACGAGGACGATGATGAGGTCGACGAACTATGTCGATCAGTCTCGTTTTGTCTGTGGCTTCAACGATTGCAAATCCTCCCCCTTACGACTTCCTCCCTTTTGGGTCATCGGTCTCGACTACGACTGAGAACTATATTTATTTTATAATGCCAGAACGAGAATAGCTTCGTTATACGAGTCAACATAAACGTTCTCTCGTGCTTTATTCAATATCAAATGCATTTTCCTCATAGCACATTGGAAATTCTCGGAGCGAGAAGTAATCGGAGATATCGTGATACTACATTAAGCTCTAGTGTCCATTATTTTCGTGCCTACACTGTATTCACCACACTTTTACCCGATAAATTTCATACCATTTTATTAGGTAACGTAAATTTGAGATATACCTTACAATTCTCAAGCCAAAGGTTTCTCATAAAGGAACGTGCTGAATTTACGATAAAAGTAAGAAAAATCCAGACCCGAGCAGACCGCTAATTACGAAAAAGTAAACTCGATATACATATATGTTGTTGTACAAGTACGTCGCAATGTTCAAACTCATTCGCGTTGTGCACACAGCTTTTTCTCAAGTGAATTCGTGATTAAAGTTCAATTATTTGACAAGAAGTAATGGCGAGTGGGCACTACTCGACGCGATCGAAAACCGGATAATGCCGATGGGGAAAAGGAAGTTAACGAAGCCGATTCTAAAAGAGGAAAAAAAATCGCGAGAAGTTCCCTCCAAGATTGGTGCAGCGAGGCGAATGGATTTATAGACTTCGACTGCTAGCATTTTATTGAATGCTACTCAAATATGCACTACGAAAATGATTTGAAAAAAAAAAAAAACAACCATTGATTCACTATTTTCTCAAACATTTATTCGTAATCAGTTTTGTTTGAACCAAAAATCATTGGAATTAAAAAAATGTTGACACATACATTTTCATGAAATTTTCTTGCTCTTAGATAATTCGTAGAAAATATTTATTTCGGTCGGCCCTTAGTGATATTTTATTATACCTATTCAATATTTATAACATTTCAATATGTTGAGAAGGATTATGAAAGAAAAAATAAGTTAAAAAGTTAAAAAAAAAAACGATCTCGTTATAGAAAAGTGGGTCGATCAGTGATGAGTGAACTCGTTACAAACTATAGCAAGACTACGCTATATAATCTGTTATCGGCGAATGCTTTCATCCACGGTATCGTTATAGGGCTGCTTCACCACTCTTGGTGCCACGGTCTTTGGAGATCCGGATCAGGGTCGTTTAACCTCACGAGGCAGGTTGAAACCTCGTCAAGCTTCATTGTACATTACCGCATCACAATTTACATAGAATGCAAAGTGTATTTTTTTTTCCCACCATAACTTCTTTCAAACTTATGAATGAATATAAAAAAATATTAACAAAGAGTCGAGATATATTTCGAAAAAATGTACAACGTGTTTTGTGCTTTATTTTTTTCCCTTTTATTTAATTGCCGGATATATTGTGATGGAAAAAAGGTGCTTTGTTCGAAATTATTATATTTTCAATGATAGTTAAACGAACAATAGATTTTTCAACAAATCGCAGTCTTTTGGTAACGGATAATAAATTTTTCAGAAATCTCTCTTACAAAAAGTAATAACCGTAATTTTTTTCCGATAGATTCTGTGAGAATGACTATATAAATTGTTTTATAAAATATTTGTCATCATTTTCATTCATTTTTTTGGAGAAGATATGTTTGAATCGTTCTTATATTTGTGAAGCCAATATATTTTAATATTGAAGACAAACAGAATGTGGTCTTGTTTTGAATTTATAACACGCATCATTGATTTTCAAGAAAGTAATCGAACATATCTCTTCGACATTATGTGCACTCATTGTTATTCGATCGAGCGAGTTCTTGACCTCTCGAACCCTGAGGATTTTCTGAAGATCCGTTTTTCGGTGTCTCGAAAAATTCTCATGGGGCAAAATTTGCGAGAAAATAGAGAGGAAGAAAAGAATAACGGTGATAAATTTTAGCAGTGTGAGCCTGTGTGTTTATGTGTGCATTATATATTTGTGTACCACACAAAGAAAAAAACGTACACTTTTGCAGTCACACATGCAGCTCGAGGACACAAGGAACACAACGTGTAACTGTGGCAACGAGTTACACATAGACATTGCTGAAGCGTGTGAACAAGCAATGGCACGAGGCTGTTGGTACGCTAGGATCTCGGTGGTCGAAGCAGGTGAGATGAGGACCGCACCCACCCTGGTTATCGACCCAGAGCAACGCAAACCCCTTACTCGGCTCACCCCGAATATTCCACTCTTTACACGCTCCCTGCACTCTCACTCTTTTCTTTTTCGTCTCTTCGTCTTTTTAGATCTATTCACTCGCGCCTCGCATAATTATATACACACAACGTCTGCGAGCTTTGTCGCATAATTAATTGGATCCACACGTCAAGATGGTATACGCTGAGAAAAAAAATTTGTTGACCGAAAAAAGTTCACTTTTTTGGATGAAAATATGGTAAATTCAATGATTTTTTTGTTGAATCGCGGATCTACTTCATTTGACTGAAGAAAAAAATTGTTGAAATCACCATTTTTCGTCCAACAAAATGAATTTTGTTCGTTCAACGAATTTTTTTTTCTCAGTGTTATCTTTAGAGTCAAATAACGTCAATTTAAAGTGGAATGAGTTTTCCGTTATTGAATGCAACTTGTAATTTACCATAAAAGTACTACGGACTGTTGGATGGCACGTGTGTATTCGTTCGACGATGGGATCAGAATGACACCCTCTGTAACTTCTCCTCTTGGGTTAACAGTGTTCAAGATTTTCTCTTCTATGTTATTACGACTTTCAACAAGGAAAGTACGAAAAGGGTACTTTGAAAACTAGCCAGTTTCTAGTTTCTGCTTTTGACCTTTAGCGAGGATACGAAACTATGGAAAGTCCGATTTTGGTGCTATCACGAAACGTCGATAAATTTTGTACTGTTCCAATTCACAAGTTGCGCTGGGGTGACTTCCGATCAGCAGCCTGTGCACTTCCTTTTACTTCTTCTTTGTTAAATACGCGGCTCATACAAACTACTCTTTGTATATTACTAAAACACTATATATTTGCACACCAATACACATTACACGGTGTTCACCCTTTTCCGGTGTCTTTTTTCATAGATTTCTACATACGATCTCGTTCTTGCATGCCCTTGATGCTTTTTTGTCTATTTTATTTTATTTCGCACCTTTGAACACTTGAGTTCTTCCGATCTATGGTCACAGGTCGTCCCTGTCATAAAAATCTTCAAAGCAATGTCTTTACTACTTCGACTACCATCTCCAGGGATTTTCAATTATCATTTATACGATTTGACACAAAGTAAAAACCAATCCAATAACACGATATCGTTTTTTTTTTTAATCCAAGCATTGGTTTCACCCAATTCTTATGAATAATTTGTAATTCCTCGTTTACAGTTTGAGCCGTGAATGCTCATTGAATTGAGGTTAATGGAAATTCGTCAGTGATATTCGAGATAAATTTGACTTTCTGTAACCGTGACTAAAAGATACTGATTAGAGCATATTTTTCACTGGAATCATCTTTCAGCTAATAACGTTGCTGGAAAAGATCGTAGAATATTGTTCGACAGAAGCGAGTCCTGTGATTGTCCCTCTTCCCCTCTTATCCGCATGGAGGAATGTAGAATAATATTAGAGCGAAATTTGTGCGACGATGCGAGTTTTTAAGTCGTCGAGCACAATGTACTCTGTTCATTTCGTCATTAAGCCCGGGGAAATCGGGTCAAGATGAGGAGAAGAGAAGTCCTGAGTTTCGCTACCGTTTATATAAGAAATGATGCACGCCATATCGCCGTGCACTTCACGTACGATAACACGAGCGGAATAAAGAGCCTAGGAAACGGGGCTAAAAAAGAGAACGCTTGAGAGATGAAAATCCTCGGAGTTTTGAGTAATTTTGTGGAATTAAAGGCAGTAGGTGAGAGGGATGGTTAGTGCGTATATATAGTGTTTTATAATAACCCCGCTATGAGTTAAACAACGTACTCTATATATGTAAGCAACGGCATGAAGAGGAAAAGAACGGAAAATAACCAATACCAAGCGAACAATGAAACGGAGCTTAAAATCTAAAGCTCGTTGACCTCCCTCAAGTCTCTTATATCCGCTGGAATATCAACTATCAGTCACAGCGGCTTTTGCAATATTTATTATATAGATCGTTCGAGAACAAAAAAAACTGAGAATTAGCACCACGGAGATCAGTTTCGTGGGAAAGTAAACATACACAAACAAAATGGCGAGCAAGGACTTGCCATGTTTTTTCTTTTGCACACTCCAACATAGAAAGGAACCTTTCGACCTCAATTAAAATCGTTATAGTGATTCATAAAGCTCTGGACAGTGGAAATTTTGGACACATATTTGTACACATCAATTGACTTTTCGGTCAGTTGATGTGATCAATTTATATTAAATGTGGCTTTTGAGAATAATTCGAAAACGATACGACGCTGAATTACTCTTAATGTCAATCGCATGACGTGTTTAAAGGCCCGTTCATAATTTATTTCATTTTGCCTTGGTACGTTGGTATTGACTATATTTGCAATTCAGCTTTTTTGCTCTTCGGCTCCACGCGAAGAACAGCGTAAGGTAATCGAATTGAAATCATATCTACTTTTAATTGGCCTAGTTTGCTGATCCTAGCTAGCCATTAAGTTTGATAGAATCGACCTCATTGAATGATTGCGGTATCATTCTGCATACCGTGATCCATTCAATTACGAAGGAAGTAAAAATTTCAAAAGCTGTTGAGAAAAAGCTGCGACCGATTCGTACGGAACGGCCGGTCATTCATTTTTTGATGATTACCGAATAGAGCTTCGTTCGTCTGTAAAATGGCACTGTGATTTAATTAGTAATATTTTCCATTCAACGATCACTGTTTTTTTTTTTTGTCTATAATGGATTTTTTCTATTTATGTTTCAGGTGAGTATCCAACATCTGTTGATCGTGTTTTGTCTCGAGTTATTCCAAGACGTAAGTGTGCATGGAGTTATAATTAATACATGAATCTGAAGAGTCGAATGTAGTGGTTTTTTTTTTACAAATTAATATGCTATTAACTTGGCCGTAAAAGGAGAGACATCGGCGTCGAAAAATTCTCCCTGAAATCGTCCAAAACTTCTGGAGACTGGAAAATCTTTTGCAGCCGCGAATGTTGAAAATTATGTTGTCGGGGAACACTTTTACAATTCGAAACATGTTCGGGGTTTTTTTTCTGGAATTTTGTTCACACACGTATTGATTCTTTTTGAATGCGTAGAAAAAATTTTCAAAAAAAAGAAAAATCAATAAACCATTTCAGAGGTTTTCTTGTTAATTATGGTTTTAATATTGGCGACCCCGCTTAATAAGAGGTTGATCGATTGCGTTGAAATTTTGTACGCATCGTCATTAGACCCTTATGCAAAATCATCGTTCATGGGTAGTTTTGTAACTCGTAGTAGGGAAAATAATTGGGCAAAAAAAAAAACGATAATCAAAATTCAAAATGAGGGCATTTTGTGACAGAACAATTTTTTTATCTAATGCTGGTAGAATTTCTCGCAATTGTATGCGGGTCGCGATTTGATCTTTTTTAGGATGTACTACAGATCGTCCGGAATTTTTACGTATTTTTGAACTAACGATAAACACGTGTACGATATTGAACAAAAAAAATATTGAATAACGTTTTCGATACAAAAGATCACTTCCGAAATTGGCACTCTAGATAATACGGTCTCAATAATAAAAATACTATCAATGCAATCCAGAAAAATCAACTTCAAATTTGACAGTCACGTTTACTTTACATCATTGATGATTTTTATTGTTATCACCAACATATTTTCAAAATTTCGTCCTACTTCGAAGTTTCCCAATTCGAAAGCATGAGAATGTCGAACAGAATTTTGAGAAATTGAAAAAAATCTTGTAACGTCGCGCCTTGACTCATCGCTGCTCGTGCTTTGCAATACGTTTGCGAATAACACTCGATCAAACTCAGTGATATGATTTTATAGTGAGTGCAAGTGAATGTGACTTTATTCCGTGAGATTCGGAAGCCTCTTTTGGACAGGCCATAACTGCACTTGCGATCAAGAATCCCATTCCTCGAGTATTTCCCTCCCTACAATTGCCGAGAGAGACTTTTACGTGACGTGACAAGTTTTCACAACTTGAACGCGGTGGTACGTCGTCTGCTACCCTTGAGCATGAAAGAGAGGGAGGATCGTGTGACCGGGCTCTCGACGCCAAGGAAGTTGAAACGAATCTCTGCATGTGACACGAGAATTTAATCTCCCAGGTCCAATAACAAAACGATAAATGCTATTCGAATGACCTTTTTTTTCATCATTTAACCAATTGAACTTTCAAGCCGAACGTACGGAAAGATGGTCGTGGCGCAAATGGCACGTCAGAACGAAAAATTAGGAAAGGTTCGACATGCGATATGCATGGGCTTCGGCATTAGGAAAAAATAAAAATTTCAAGCTGCATAACGAAGAAAAACGTGAAATTAAAAATAACTCTCTCATTTTTACTGTTATTTCGCACATAAATATCCTCTGATTCACATTACTAATTCCTTTGCCTACGCGGAAGATTTCATACATGCATTCGTCATAACCATTGCTCATATGAAAAACTCTGA
Organism: Campoletis sonorensis; assembly: GCA_013761285.1. Classification (NCBI taxonomy): domain Eukaryota; kingdom Metazoa; phylum Arthropoda; class Insecta; order Hymenoptera; family Ichneumonidae; genus Campoletis; species Campoletis sonorensis. The sequence goes on from JACEOJ010000111.1 coordinate 77,941, forward strand.
GTATAAAGAATTTTATTGCCAGGGAACTGCACTGCTTGCACTCTATTTAAATGAAAAATACTGTACAAATAAGGTTCCCAGCCTGGTGCATGGTTGATTAAACGAGTTATTTACCGGGGTATTTAACGACTCGCATCAGTTTGTTTCTTGGTCTGCCATTCCAGTAGGTGCGGGTGGAAAAAATCAAGGCTGCATCAGCCTCAATATAAATGGGGTATATATTGAGGCTGTGTGTGTGTGTGTGTATATATATCGTTACTGAAACTCTAACGGAGACAAACGATTCGCTCGTTGAGCAGAGTATGTGTATAGGCGCGAATGTGAAGCACAGAAGGCTTTCCAGGTGCATTCGGCGGTATTACTTGGTCGAGAAGAAACGAGTCAGAAGGTTTTCGTTGCTCTGCAGTTGCGGCTTGGTCGTTCCAATTCCAGGACGAAGGGGCTTGTGCATTTCTTTCACTGTACCTATGTTTGTATAGATTTGTTTGTGGCTGTAGAATCCTGGGCTTAAAAGGAGATCGAGCTACCCGAATCGGTCTGGATCCTCGTCCGTACATCCACCAGATATATGGACAGCAACGTTGTAACGTTGGCGAAGGATCTAGACGATTGGAGAGGTGGGACGTATCACTAGTGTACTTTGTACCACCCCTTTTTACCCTTTTCTTTTTTCTTATTTCATTCCAAATCCTAAAGCGTATATACGAGATACCATTTCTTACGTCGAGAAAAGAATTGCACAAGCCAGAGACAGATAGCACTAAAGATAACAAAAAAATTCGATAGTTACGAAGACTCTGATAATAAAAATAAGAAAAATACAACGATGAAATACCTGCACCCGTATATAAACGGAGTAACGTATCAATAAAGGAAAAAAATACAATAGTGCGGAGAAGTAACGAACGACAAGCGAGAAATCCAATGATTTTATTACGAAAAGTACAAAATAATCTTCACATATGGTCTACTATTGTGATCTTGATAAATTATTCTTTGGTTAGGAATTCATCAGCGTTCTTCCTCAACAAAACAGTATTCGCTCATGTTTATGCACATTCAGCATAGTATAAAAAAGGACATTTAAGACACACAATTAGGATTTTCCCACATTCAATATATCGATTGGGGTTTTTGCTCCTGTATGAAAGGTTCAGTGGTGTGTAACAAATATCGCCATGTGGAGATTTCCCCTCCTGCTCAGTTCGCGTCTATCACGTCTAGATCGTCTTTTTCTTTCTGTTTTCCCTCTATCTCTCTCTCTCTCTCTCTCTCACACACACACACTATCGCTTCTTAACGTGGACATATAGATCATTGTGGTGTTTGAGGCTCGAAGGTACGGCAGCCGAGCACGAAAACTTTGGCCAAGTTCCAAAGGATCTTCTCGCTGCTGAACTGACTCGCACCAAATACTCCTGTTCTTACATTTTCGTGTGAGTGAACTCTACGAAGTGCCCTAGCGATCACGACGAGAGGAAACGTGACCACGACGAAAAACAGAAAAGAAAAAATTGGGGAACGAGAAATAGTTGCGTTTCGATTTTTCTGGCTTGGAACTGCTGTTCTATATCATGCTGGTGGAAAATCGTTTCGCGCCTCTGTTATTTCCGCTTTTGCTACTTCAGTACCCTTGCCACACCTCGATAAGATATCACGGGGCTTAAACGAAAAAAAAAGAAGAAAAAAAAAACATGCCAACGGCAGACAGTTGCAGTGACTCTAGAATACAGACACGGTGTTCTCGATCTTCAAGGGAATGGAGTAATGGGAAAACCCGTATCGTATAAGAACCCCCTCTCGTCTTTCGATTCTCATTCGTATGAACTCGACCTGCTATCCTGCGACTCCGAGGAGGCTAGTGACTGTCTTTAAGGAGCAGGCGGGAAGGCGGGAATCTATACGTTTTAAAGCATAGGATTAGAGTTAGAGCAAAAATGAATATTTATCTGTATAAACTGCAATGAAATTGTTTTTGCTTTTTCATCCACGTTTACTTCTCTCATAAATATTGCTCGAAGTTACGATTAAATGGCTCTTACAATAATTTTATTATAAATAACGGATTATTACCGCAATCGCGGCAACTAGACACGATGTTTGGAGGTTAGAACAACTGTTATGACATGCTTTACTAACACAAACATCGTACACACCGTGAAGGACATGTGAAAGCCGCGTAGTGTTGGCAAAGCTTTTTTTTAGTCGTTCTGATGTTCTGATTTTTCCGCGTTTTCTAATTTATTATTCAAGAACGATATGGTGAATATTCTCAATTTTTTTTTGGTTTTTTGTATTTTTTTACAAAGGCTACTACGCTACAAAATAGTACTACTTTTTAAAGCAGCTTTTGTCATGACAATACGGATTTACTGCATCATCGAGTGAATCCTTACAAGTGGCAACGGATAAAAAACCGTATTCATGTAATTTAATGTCCTGCTAACGGAACGGTCGGAAATTTGAATGGATCCTGCTGATCCAATTCTTGATGTCCTGCTGAAATTTCTTATAGTTTTGACCATTTTTTTTGGGACATCCAACTTCTTGAAGGAAAGATTGTTCCTTGCTCTCTTCGTGGTTTTATCTTAGTCCGAGAAGAAACCCAAAAGTATATCTACGTTTAGTACATAAGCGTGAAATGATTCCTTCTTCGACGCCAATGTCCATGTAAGAGCCATCACGATAAATTGAGTCGCTCGTAAACTTACCGTGCTGACAAGAAATGGAAAACGACGACCCGAGGTTGCAGTCGATATTCGGGGGAGCGACAGAAAGGGAGCCCAATACCACTAACCTCTAAAAATTTGCTCCTCGCTGCCAAAGTCATCATCGATTTTATTCCCTGCCTACAGTCTACAAATGAAACGATGGCTTCGTTGATTCTTCTTTTTTTCTCTCACGCCTGCCTTTTATTCCAAACGAATCTTATTTAAAAGCTTGCCTCCATTTATTGAACAATGAGAACTTCTCAACATTGAAGAGTGTTTCCAAGATCGTGCAAGGAAGTTTCAATGAAGTGACAATTAAAAGTTTTGGATCTGTCAACTTCAGTGGCGTCATCAATTCGAACCCTCAGTCAAACCGTACCCCGCTCAGGAGTATTCAATTTAGTAATCGGTTGTTTATTTATAATTTATTTCTCATTGAAAAAGTCCGATTTTGGAATGGCAACAATGCATAAATGAGAAAAATTGTCGACACCTTTGGCAGAACAATATTTTGAATTCAGTCAGCGAAGGCTTGCTGGATAGTTGTTTCAGAAAATATAGTCGAGCTCGAAGTTATACTTTTCAAAACTATGTTTATAATCTTCATAAACATGCTGGAAAGGTTGTAGTACCGCGGTATCTTTAGCGAAAGGTCGCTTGCTTTTTCGTAGACAACTAAAACCTCTGCTACATTATTAAACCAAGTTACAGGTGTACATTTTGAATATACGATAATTTGCTTGGTTAGAGTGTCATGCAAGTAATTGTGAAGTTTATTTCTCATGAATATGGTAATACGAGATGTTGGAAAGCAGGGAAGATACCTCGTGCAAGTTTCCAAGCCTCTCGGTGCGGCATCTTCACAACGACTCTCGAAATCCCTCCTCCAAATCCTCCCTTGTCTTTCATCTCTTCAGCCAAACAGTCAAAGATCTCTTCATGCACGTGTGAGTGATATATCCACTGTTTTCTCATTGTTCCTATGCATTATGTTTATTACTTTAGCATCCTCTATTACAGTTGCGAAACAAATTTCCCGGATGGGAACCCATATCGAAACACAAGTTGAAAAGTGCATACTGGAAAACTGTAAACATTGCAAATTTTCTGATGGTTTCTGTCCCAGACTAATTCGAATATCAATTTCGATCGATTTACAAATAATTACAGAATCGTTACGGTTTGTATGGGAAATTTTACACCGTTGAAGTTTGTATGGATTCGTAGCAAAAAACTTCTTCATTTCTGTAGAGCTCAAAATTTGTATGCAGTGCTACAATAATTCATTAAAACTTGAAGGAAAAAAAAAAATGAGTTCAGCGTCGATAAAGTGCACCATTCAATGACATTGTATTCGATTTCTTCGGAACATTTTTTTAAAATTAAACATGGTCCATTATATTAGCAAAGTTAACGAGCTATCTATTCAGAAATTGAAATACAGTGAAAATTGGAAATAAGTGGACTAAACACGCAATCGCGTTTGAGATAAAATCGATACCGATCATTCATGGGTCACGTTTAATTGTTAGCCTGTAACATTACGTCAATCGATTCAATTTATCAGATTCGATTTTCCCGTGATTGACAGATATATTGTCGGATAATCGAAACTCGTGAAATCCGACGATCCATACAGTATCTACTGGTGCCCTCTGTACTGTTACTTAACTCCAGGCTCTCGTATCGCCTTAATACCACGAGAACCATGATTATTTCTGTCCCTCGAACCAAGGTAGTATCCACGAACCGCAGAAAAACCGCAGATTACCTTTTTTCATCTCGTCTTCAAGCCGCCAATTGAAAACGAGAACTGTAAATACTGTGATCCTATATACGCGTATACCTCCCGTAATTGGAGAACGTACTATCAACGGTGGCGTGAACCGTAATGCGATTATTCAATCACTAAAGATTGTATAAATCTCATTTTACTTATTACCAACGCTGATCCACAAAAGGCGTTCTTATAATAGACTTCCTTCATCATTTCACAGATGATCCGTTGATAAAATTTTATTCATTATTCGATCGAACGTTTGGAAATCTGTTCTATCGCATTACGAAGGTCGTCCATAAAAGTTGAGGGGGTCTTGAGCTTTTTATAACTAAACTCGATACGATAATGAAACGATACGAAAAAATCGTCGAGAAGTTTATATATGAATAGATAAATATGAGATAATTTTATACACAATTATAGACTGGAATTGTCTATTAAACTCTGAGCCAGAGGATAACATGGCTAGATTTCTAGGCTCAAGAAACTTTCTGGTGAATTTACCGAATAAATTCTTCGATCGAGAAGAAGACGAGTATATCAGTTTTTTCATAAAAATTCTCGAGTTCTCGAGAGGACATGGAAAAAATACTGTGTGCGTTCTGGCTTAACGATCAATAAATTCGTTTCTCTTGATAAAATCGAGTAATTGATGCGAATGTCTGCAAATTTTCTATTTATCAATAGATCAATATATTTTTCGAAAGTAAGTTGAATGCCAAGATGACAGATTATTTGAATGACGGATAATAAGTATTGAATGGTAGCAGGTTCGCTGAAAAAGTGTCAGATTATTTATTTTTTCAGTTTAGGATGCGAAACCTTTTGGTGCGTAGAGAAATTTCATCCAGCGACATAGTACAGACGGAAAATAAGTTTGCTGCACGCTTTTCTCGTTGCGTCGGGTGTTACTTATCAAACATTTGCTCTCTCGTGACGCCGGCCCAAAGTACACGGATCAAAGCTAAGATTGTGAGCAGATACTCGACCCAGAATACGTATCTGCTTCGCCAACTGCTCTGCGTTTTATGAAAAACTGGAAAATCGTTTGAGCCGTTTTTTTCTTTCAAGAGCACTTGCGTGCTCCCTTTCAAGCTTATTTTATGCTTGACCTTTCTTGGTGCTGGGAGAACCGATTAATAATAAGTATGAGGGTAGGAATTTATGGAACTACGAAGCGTTGGCAAGTTACTGAAAGTGCATTTTATTGGTTAGACTTTTAGCCGTAACTTAGTAACATTGAAGTAAAAAACCATTGCGCTGTATCATTTTGTTTTCATGAGTCAACGCTTTACTCACTGGAAAGTAGCAATGCATTAACTTCTTATGGAATAAACTCATCTAATTTCACGTTTTTTGGCAGCTCATGTAACAGGGAATGGAATTACTTGGCGGGACTCAATTTAATGTGAATGAAAGTCTTGGGTGCTACGAGTTCATAAGTCGGAACATTTTTTTTTTACTCTCAATAGATTTTTTCCATAAATATCTTGTTATGAATGCCTTTAATGTTCTATTCACGTGCACATGACAGGCTGTATGTTTTGTCACATTGGTAGCAGCTAGTGAGCGTGCACTTTGCCTCGCGCGTTTATTCGTGGTGCACTTGGGGTGTAAACTAACCAATGCACATTGAACGAACGGCAAAGCCGGGACCCAAGTCGTCTCCGTATAAACTGAGGCACAAGCTAAGGAAGCTAATACACCCAATTGACCTAGAAGGCTGCTGATGTACACCAAGGAGTAAATTAATACACGGTGCGGGCGAATGCGTTCTCGCGAGACTTGTAGAAGCTTCATTCTGTTGAACTTAGAAGGGTTATCGCCGCAGGTGGGACATGTGCCGTGTAGATAAAGCGGTGTTTAGAGCAAGTGAAATCATATACACGATGTTTTTAAACAATGTTAAATTGTTCCTTTAAATTCCTATGTTGAACATGCAGAACATCTTAATAATAAAACCAGCAAAGTCGTTATTTTACAACTTTGGACTGTGTCTGTAGCAGGAAATGACATGAGCGATGGCTACGTTTTAATATTATATTAAATGAAATGACGACGAGAAATAGCACGAATAATATTTCGAAAGCCTTCCTGGATCACTTTGTGCACGCGATATAATTGGACTTGAATTTTGGAATGAATGACCAATTAGTTGCGAAAATAGAAGGCTCACCCAGCATGATAACAAAAAGCGTATATACTGTACGCATCCTTCAGGTATTTATAAAGCTCCATCTGTTGAGAAGCCCCGTATGCAAGAGGTGTGTACCCGCAGGCAATCGCAAACTTCGGCTCTTTTCCCTCTCCATCGACGAGTCTTTCCCGCATCCCATCCCTCCGCACGTATATACGTTATATATCTATATAAGCGAATTTTCAAGTAAAGCGATGGCTGGCTTAGCTCGCTTTACCGTCGATCGGTGCAAGGCAACTGCACCTTCAGAAGGAATGGAGCAAGTGAGATGAACAAAGAAAACGCGGGGCGGGGATAGTGCATGGGGCACAAAGTGACGGCAAAAGCAACCAGGGGTCTGCGGCGGCGGGCGATGAGGGTGGGATAAGGCGGTCTATGAAATGGAGTGGGAGACCGAGTGGAATGAGGGGAGGGGTGATAGGGGGATTTGTGCACCGAGGGCGAACGCGTCATGAGAGCAGTACGCACGCGGACACCGAGTCATCCACTCGCTTCCGGAAGTCGTTTTCGTTAACGCGCTAACCAATTCACCCCGCCGCTCAAACCCGCCGTCTTGTGTTTTTTATTTAGTCTTGCGTTAATGTAATTTTATTTACAATATTTATGGTTAAGTGCGCTAGCTGTGGATTTATGTTGACGGAGCTATAAATAAATGAAAGATCAGAATGGTGTTTTACTCGACACTATGAATTTGATTGACGATTAACGAAATGATACTTTTATTTTTCTATAGAAATACATTAGGGAGCATTTTATCGAAATGACTTTGAAAGACTATGTATACTTCAGATTGAAATCTTTATCGCGTAGGATTGTTTACACAATGATTTTAACGTCATTACCTTAATCGCCATGTTTTACGATCAAATTTATCCATCTTGATTGATAGAACAATTTCATTTGATTATTTAAATGACAGCAACAACTTGAGGCTCTAATGATAAATTGCTAAGACGTTGTCAAAATCATTCTTGTTAATCCATGGTGCACGAGGTTTTAGGTAGAGCCAAATCTCCATAGCTATTCATTAACTACTTCGTTTTTCTTTGCAATTAAATTTATTAGCGTATGAGAATTCGCTAAGCTTGAAGCCCGTCGTTTACCTGGCGTGTGTATACTCACAAGTTTAAGACAGTCTTCGATAATAGAAAATATTTTTCTACAGCCCATTGTTCAAAGAATTATTTTCACTCCTACTTACTGTGTTGAGATAAATAAATTGGACAGGCAAGCAGTTTTATCCGTTGATAATCGGTAACAGCCCACGAAAGCTTCGTGCACGGCCTCGAACAACGTTAGTCTAGCTTTTCAATCGCGTAATCCCCAATACCAGGCTTTCAATTCCTTGTCTCGGGCGAATCATGCGTAATTACAGATTTGACTACAGCATTGAATTTTTCTCAAATTTTCGACATAATCGTTTAATTCGATTGTGGAGTAATTAAACGCAATTTATTCAGGAAATGCATATCCTTTTAATACTTTTTTCGTTCAGACTGTTCCTAACGAAAATTCATTTACGAAAAAGTTTGAAAAAACCCAAAACGGAGCAGGTGTCGATTCAAATCACCATTGAACCGGAAACTGTTTAGCGGTTACAAACAACCATTTTCATTTCCGAAAGGAAATTGCAGTGTAAATCGAATGAATTCCCCATAACAACGAATTTTCTAGTGATATGCAACAATCGAGGTTCCATCAGTCTATTGCCAACCCACAAACAAATCTGACTATGAATGCAGAAAAAAGAATGTCCTAGTAGGTAATGGGATATTCGGCGTTCCTATGTCATATTAAAATGGTTCATCTTGCCAAAAAAAGTGAAAGATATAACTTGAAAAAAATCTATATCCTTAATCTTGAGGCTGGAATATCCATTTCATACATTGATATCCTCGCCAGTTTGGGTACCTATTCTTGTTTTAATATTGCAAAATGAAACATTTGAGTAAGGAAAAAAAGTTGAAACTAGCAGTGCAAGAAACTTTTTATTTTCTGAGCCGCGAACGGAAAACTTCTCTCCACAGTTAGTTGAACTAACGAAAAAAGTTGGGGTACCAATTGTTTAAAGTACAAAGTTTTCCTACAATAAGGGAAACCTATTGGATATTTTCATAAAGTAAAAAAAAAAAAAAAAAAAAAAAATTAACCACTTTACTCTGGCCTAATTCACGGCCTTTCCGTAGTTATGTTAGCTTCCCACCAAAAGTGCACTTATCAGTCGAAAGTCTTATCAGCTTCATCAGCGTTTGTGGCTCGCGATTGTCCATGAAAAGTTGAGCTCGGATGAGAGCACGGAGCTGCGGAGTCCATTGAGGCTCGTTTGACCCAGCGTTGGTCGTCCGCTGATGCCTGATGAAACCAAGTGATAAATAGAAAACCGTTATATACCACGCACCCGTTTGAGGCAAAGGCTGTTTGCAACCGTTGCAAAGTTCGCTACTGCTGACCTATGCCAACGTCATAACAGTTGGAAACTCGCGGTCGAACCACAACACCGAATAGTCAGCAAATTTTCGTTATCCTTTTGCTTCACCAACTAAAAGATTCACCACTAGGCAGTTGTGTTTTTTGAAATTCGCTTGTGGATTCGTTGTGGATTTTATTTAACCAATCGACCATCTCTCACGAATATTCTGGTCATTGGACGTTTCACGGGTCATTAGATTTTCCATCCACGATCGTGGAAGATTGTTCTCAATTTTTCGTCTTTTCATCAGAAAGAATATTATTCCGTTATGGCTAAAATATTGCATGCCATACTTTGGCCCCACAGCAGATCACTCAAAAAAAGCATTGTATGATTAAACGGAATTAATTTCCGCTTAATAATAGCAAGGCACTGTTGTTCTCAATATTTAATTCATTCTTAGCCGGTCGCAACTGTACCATGGGATGTCTCTTCGACCGAGCAAAGTTGCGGTATTAACACAGTTATGCACATGAATCCAGCTCCAAGTACCCCCTGGGAAAGCCTCTTGACGAGAAGGGTTGCATGATTAACCGTGTTAGTGTACACGCAGACAATCGTGTTCTCTTGGTCGGATTGTTGGTTAGCTATTAATTGAGAAGTAGGTATGGATAAGGGGCTCCGGTGAGTTTTGCCGCCAGTTAACATCCTTGTTATCGCTATCGATGTGACTAGGTGACCACACTCATGCAACGCAATAGCCACGTAATTCGGGACAATCGATTAGATTTTTCTTTGATGGTAACGTTGATGCAAACCTCATTCTACAGGTATCTTGAAGTTGGATACTCACTCCAACAATACGATCTGCTGGTCAAACAATAGTTTCGCAATTTACAACCAAACGCGTTTTGTGAATTTCAATTATCTTCTCAGTGTTTCATGCATTTATGAATATTTTCTGTCCGCCGATGTTGTGCATTTGGCAACAAAACATTGTACAACAAATCCGCAATCAACTATTGTATAATGTTTTTTAGGCCGGTTGTTTTTTACCCTCTGATATTTTCTAGCATTGCGGAATGATTAGGAAGGTTAATAAAATCCGACTCTACTCAAGACGCTTAACTCGTCGAATAATGTCAGCGTCAACCATTCGCAAATGAAGATATGATTATAATTTACCACCCTCTTGACTCGTGCTGCGGAAATTTAGTGTTGTTAAAATGAATACTGTCGCGGCTTTTTTTATTACATCGATTGCATGGTACAATACGCGTGCGTGCGCCGTCATTCTGATTCAAAGTCACAGAATCAGGCTGCTGCTGCGTTTGTATAATTAAAAAAAAAAAATGAAGTAACACGACAGCATGTATTTTATAGAATCGTTCTACACCAACACAAAAATACCAGCGCATCTCTTACTGAAGGGGTTCTTTTACAGAAAAACGAAGGAGAAAGTCTATAGGAAAATAGGAGCAGGGTAGTTGCTTGGAACGATCGTGCACAGAATTAAGAAAAAGGTGTGGTACGCTCGTGTGCATTTGATAGGGAAATACCTCACGCAGACTAAAAATACCTCGACTTGAAAGAAAAAAACAAAACATAAACATATTCTCGTACATATATTCGTGGTTCGTATTAAACATTCTCGTTACAAAAAGGAGAAATATCAAAGCAACGAAATACTGTGAGGTTCTGTGGACCCGAAAGTTTTAGAAATCCGGCCAGGCTGTCATCAGACAACCCTGTTGACTAAGCCATTTACTGAAGGTTACATGAATGTATCATTTCTGCTTTAAACTACGATCTCCTAAGTTGCACAATTCTCATGACGTCGGAATGGAAGCGGTATAGCATTTCACATTCATTTGTGTGCAGTGGTAACTACGTGGATTCATTCGCCTCCCACTTCCTTGCTTTCTTTCAACTATCCTTCCCGGCGAAGAGCCTTTTTGTATTGTCTGTACGACTACGTTAATGACCTCTCATGCACAACCCTCAGAGGTACGTTGAGGATCGCGTCGTTGTCGCTGTCGTTGCCGTTGTTACATTGCCGAGACAATGAAACTTAGGGGAAAAGTTATTCGCCAGTAGCCCTTCTGCTTCGTCATCTTTTCTTCGGCGGTGTATGTTGTAACGTGCAGCTTTTTGCTTCCTCTTCTATCACTCATTCTTCCGTGTACCTCACTAGTTCACCATTTCACGACTTACCTTTTTCCCGTTTTACTCTCGAACTCGATCTGTAATGATTATTCAATCCTCGTCTGCGCCATAACTTTATTTAGTCTGATGCAACTTTCATGGGAAGATTCTATTTGATAGGCTTGGAAACTAGGTTGTTACCAACAAGCTTTGTGACCCCACAAATGTATGGCCGTGACCGGACAAACTGCGTGACCTCCATGATGGACACAGATCATCTTCAATTCTTGTTCTTATTAAGCAGAGCAAAGTCTTTTTCTCATTTTAGTTCCATTGAAGCAGCCAAGTTAACATCCGAAATCGATTTTAAAACTCGTTAGATCGTCTGGCGCAATCGGATTTTTTTTTTCTCTCTATTACATTGTTCGTTGCACAAGTCATTCAATTTTCGGAATCGAAAGGAAATACAATCAAAACAGGGGAAGAAGCAAAGAATGTGAAGCGGAAATTAGGAACCAGGTGGAAACGCGGGGCATACGAATATAAACATCTCTGTCAGTCTTCTTCAGTGACAGATTATAACTCGAAAGAGTTGCAAAGAATTGCATGGAGTGCAGCGGCGGGGGAGAAGATCTTGTCCAGCACTGAGTCTATAGTTGCTTTCAGGCTCAAATTAAAACTTAATGCAAATGGATTAATACATGTTAGAAGATTGTGAAAAATGTAGTTTTGGAACTGTCCAAATGAACAAGAGGAAAATATCCGAAACGTTCTGATGGATGCGATTTTGTTTTTGCATTATCAACTTATATCAGTTGTTCTCTTGCGCAAGTATAAAATGCAAATCCATCGAATTCAAATGGTTAAATGTTGGCACGTTAGACAAAAAAAAACAAGCAAAAGATTCAGTATCTACTTCAATTCTTCGTATTTATCTATCTTTCGAGACTGTCGATCAATGTTGTGGAAAGAGGTGGATACTCCCTAGGCTATATCATAATTTAATGAATCATCAACCGGTGTTTCTATAAAAAGGAACGTGCTGTTCCCGCTAGCTCGCATCGTTGCTGTTTAATTTTTGTTTGTGCATGTTTTTTGCCACAACGTGTTTTCTGTTTCATGCGTTAATTATCTTACAACACTGATTATAGAGTTCACTTCGGGTTTCCACGTCTCTTTCCACTCCTTTGTAGTTATTTCCAACGAACCATGCGGAGAGAAGAATGAGGCAACGAGAGACAACTCGCAAAAATATCTCTTGAATAATTACTCGTGAAACGTTTTCCCGTTCTCGCTTGTATACTCCATTTTATATGACATACGAGAGAATTCTGTATATTATTTAATAATCCAGCAAAAAGAACTGGTTCATACTACGCGTAATTCGCCTGGTGTTACTGGAATATACTCATGCACGCTAAAATATTTCTGATCATCACTCATACACTGTAAATTACATCTTTTCGCTGTAGCAAATGAATACAGAATGACAATGAATACGCTAAATTTTGCTATTTTACCTGAACAAACAAACATTTGCGGCTCCATCAAATATTGCCCTGTTGTGCGTTTCCAGCGCAGCAAAAATCGTGGTAATGGTTTACCGAAAACTGTTCGCGCGGAATTGTAATCTGCTGACGATATTCTATGGGAAATTCTGCTTGTGGTGGTTAGACTAATCATTAATTATTTATCTTTCAATAGACACTTTTTTCGGAATCGTAGTTGAATTATCCAACAATTAACTTGAATGTGTCATCAACAGAAGCCATCAGTGCAATTGAGGACGTCAATAATGTCTGCTTAGTAAAAGAACAGAGCTTGAAATTCGAATGGATCTTTAGAAGAATCATCTGTCGGTTTAATTATTGTTTGACTCTCTAAAAATCTTTGAAAGAATCAGTTATGCTGTTATGAATTAACTGGGGGATGATAAATTCTCTTCAAGCGTAATACGAAGAACGTAACTTAAACGATATCCAAGAAAACATTAATAAAAACGACGCATATTACGAATCAAATGAATTCAGCTCACAATGCTACGGCTGTTGAACCTATGCTCGTCGACGAGCCAATTAAAAATATTTCTCGTCATACGTCGTTAAAACGATACGAGAATCACACGATGTCTTGGTCTTTATTTTTCTTCTGTTAGTGCAAGCAACAAGACATCGTTGTCTGCAGATATACTGTGCAGTGGCAATTGTCTTGTGCTTTTGGAGGCGATATAGAAGACGACAAACGTCGGGCGCCACTCAGTCTTGTCTCGTCGTTATACGAAATACCATTCAAGTTCCTTTTTACAATCTTGGCTGTTAGCCCACATAAAACTATCTCACTCTCTTCCTCTCGCATTCATATCAAACTCGTCGCTGCTATATTTTTCTTCCTTTTCTAACTTAACTGGAGTGCACGCATGCACTAACTTAATTTTACATCCAATGTTGCCATGATCTTCGTGACTCTGAATCATTACAACACCAGCTACCAAACAAATGTGAACATTAGCTTATAAACTGGTTCGATTGTCTTTTGCCTGTTATATCGCAGTAGCTTTTAATTGTTCGAACTTAGCTCATTTTTCTTAGCCGCTAAATAAGTCTACAGACATCATCAAAGTTCAATGTTCTACCTCAATTCGAGGAGAACAAACGTTGACCTACAACTCTTTGGAATGATGACACGACTCTGTTTTAAAACGCTGATCAGTCAAACCTCCGGGCTGAATCGTTCAGAAGTTTTTTTTTTCATTTCATCCGTCGGATGACACTGAGCCATTAGTTCGATTAATGTAGTTTTGAAAAAAGGCAAAATATTTCATTCGATAACAAACAAATTAGAGCAGCGTTTTCGTTATTTTATTTTTCTTTCACCTGGAAAGCTTCATTGTTAACGTTGTTATTATTTAGTAACGAAAAAAAAAGTTTTATTATTAACGTTGGTTTTTTTTTCTCATTATTGGTATCTTCTCCTGCGTTGTTCATGGGTTTACATATTCGGCGTTGTACCTCTTGTTTCGAAGCTAACCCTTTTGAAACGAATGAAACAGATTCTAGTCATGTTTTCTGCAACAGAAACGAGCATGATTTGTTTTTTGCAGCACAATCGAGTAAATCTCTATTAAAAAAAAAAAACGTACGATCAATAACTCATAACTCTATATGCTAGGCATTTCATGGTTGATTTAATTTGTATTAATTATAAAACTGTCATTTTCAATTTATCTTTTGGGTTATGAAACACAAACTCTTTGCGTGATTCGAACGACTTGCGGTTGAGGTGTCACTAACCATGTGAAATATGCGATGACACATATGTATAAGCCGTAAAACTTCGAGAAATTAATTGAATAACCGCATTCAAGGGGTATGCACCCTACGATGACAAAAGAGTGAGTGCAATTAATTTATGTAAGGAACCATGTTTCTGTAACGTATTCATGTTGAACGAGATATTGCCCGTCACAGCTGCCGACAAAAAGATTATTTCAAAGTGCTCACTTGTTACTAACGTTTCACGAAGTATAAATACTCAAAACCCATTCCAATGTTAAAGAGCTCTCGCCATTCCATTGCCCACGATGGATTGGGGTCATGAGAATTCAGAATACCAATGAACAGTCACCCTGTATACATATATACACATTGAGTGTGATCGTGTTCTCGGAATTTCGTATTCCCGTGCAAAATGCTAGAGTTCTAGGATCGAAAAGACGATGGAGGGAGAGGCGATGGATTCAGTAGAAGAAGAAAAGATTTGCACTCAGTCCATTAACGATTATTTTAGAAAATCGACCACTCCTTGAGGATGAGAGTAACGTAAAACAGAACGGTTTTCTCCGCCAATAAAGTAATTGAAAATTGTAATAATTACAAAATATATTAAAAATGTTTCAGAAGCAGGCTATTTCATTTATAAAAATAATTTCCCCATGACTAACTTGATAGAAGTTCCATTGATCTTAACTGAGCTAAATGATTCGAATCACTACGATCGTAATTTGATTGAATAAACAGCGGTTGAATCACTTCAAATCCATTGAACTCTCACATAAGATTTATCGCACGGATGATCTATCTCCCCGGCCTCTACTTCTCGATAAAATGTCATCACAATGTGATGCAATTCTCCACAAATAGCAATAGGCCGATGGAGAAATCATAACGTATTAAGATCGTGAACTGATTATACGTTGGTATGGAGTCGAGTGATGCGGTGCTGTTCGCGTTGGAATCAAGGAAAATTCAACTCGAAGATGACTGCAGATCTAGAAATTACCACACAGGCCAAATATGCCGTGTTTCCATCGACCGATAGGTATTGTGTGGTCCAACTGCATTTCTCCGTGAAACTATTGCACCATTGCGGTCCTCAAATTTCCATGTTTCCGCGCGCTAGCAGTGCTCGTCCAGCATAAATCCGTGTTCCAATTGATGCCACTGTCTCTCTTGCTCTTTCGATTCACTAGAACGAGAACAATAGAAACAGTTACACATCAGTACTCTGAAGCTTTCAAGTATTCTCCATATCATTGGTCTTGTCGTTTGTTTAGAGCAGATTGTGCACGTGGACACCAAATACCTCACACCTCGCATTACACTATTGTTGCTCGAACACATTTCTACATCATGTAACGCGTACACGCTGCTGTGTTTCCAAGAGGAGGCTCACAGTTCCATTAAGCTGCGACGATACTCATTGGTTCAAATACCTTACGGGTCTGTCGCCTTGAGGTATGACAAGCTTCGACCACCAACAAGTGTACAATTTCCGCTTCCGGATACATGTCTCCTTTCGACTACATTTTGAGGATTTTGACTATTGACTAAATCAGTATACAACAACGTTTGTTATAAACCGGTACTATCGAGATCATTGTCAGCGTTTGTCATTCTAGTCATGGAACCGCTGACGATAGCGATTGAAATCGAAATATTTTAGAAAAAACCAAACTGGATATTCAACACAGCGAATATTTGGCTTCGCAGTGTCCATGACAAACTCCTGCTTCAATTTTGAAGCCTCTATGGCCATTTGCCACATGAGTCAAGTTGGGCATTTAGGATCTAGAACACAATTTTTAGGTTGAACATTATTTTCTGCTGAGTTGATTTTCTGTGATGATGGTATTTCTGAGGTAGGGAAATAGTGATTTGATCGACTACCGTCCAGTAGCCGTCGAGAAGGCGCTGCTGATGTTCGAATTTTAGAAAAGTGCACAGTATTGCCGTGCCGAGCGAGCCATTTGGTCGTTGGAATTGTGAGCGATGCTTGTAGTTTGAGTGACCGCGTTCCATTGTGGTCATTCAATACTCCGACAGGTTTGACGCAATCCACGATGCTGTTTCGTTTATTCACCGCAGAAGGAATTTAGCTCTGTTGTTGGTCCTCTGGAGGTCGCTTAATCCTCTTCGATCTGTCAGTCACGTGTTTGTATCGAGCCAAAACGTAGATTCAATCCTGCGTGGTTTGTCCTTTAATTTTTTCTCACTCTTCTCAGCCTGTCAAGAGTGACATGAGTTGCCTGATGGTCGTATCACGGCTCCGCTGTCAATCAATTATATAGAGTATGACTCCAGGGTCCCTCCTGGATCCCAATGTGGCATGTCATAATACAGATGTACAGATGTACTGATCATATCTATGGTCATGTATGTTCACGGAATGACATTTGATTTTATAATGCCAGTTATCGGCTTGCTCGTAGCTAGGATTTAAAAAAAATGGCTCTGCAGAAGCCACTTCCGCCAAAGTACTCTCAGTCCTCGATGGAATTTGTGTTTCCTGTATTGCGGCGAGAGGAAATGATGGATATAATTAAATGAAGGATGCTCTACGTGGATGCTATCAGCACTGATTATTGATTATCAGATGTGTAGAGTACAAAAACCATGAAATATTGAATACAATAAGAACGTTGATGAAAGAGTATTTCAAATAACATGACGTATTAACAAGCTTTATTGAAATAGGTATATTTATCAATGCATCTGAGGAACTCGATTAATGACGTAGAACGTACTTTCTTCTATTTTCTTACTCCGGGTCCAAAAAAGAGGCAAAACAGTATTAGAAGTTTGACTGATTCTATGTGTATCAGATCAGCAAGTGGGAATTCGCTCACGCCAATGACATCTAAGTGTAGAATACACTACATCGATGAACCGGTTGATCCAACCTCAACTGGACTGAATTAATTGCGTATCTACGTTGACGTCAAACGCTTGTTGACACCCCAAACACTGAATTAATTGCACATTTGTAATAGAGCCTGTGATTCAGTCATTTAAGTTAATGATTACAGAGTCCTAATGTTTCGAAATTGTGAAACCTGTAAAGTCGTATGGGACGTTAACTCAGAACAAGATCCCGTTGACAATTCCTAGTAATTTTCATCGGAAATAGTCACAGATTTCATTCAACATCTTGTAGAATAGACTTGAAAGGACAGCTACAGTCACGAAAAAATATTACCATTTATTCGAGTTCTATGAGTCACGATGATTAGAAATTTGGACCATGTCTCTTCTACGAGCAGTAGTCGATTTCTTTTTTGTAATCACTTAAAATTATACTAGAACCTCGAACGCTCCACGAATTAAACCCCTACGAATAAACATCCATGCTTCCAGTGTGATCATTTCACCGAAATATATTGGTGACTCGCATTCGAAACACATTGGTTCTCGTATTCGTGCCTTTCCTGAGTAGACACAGTTTGAATGGAGCAAACCAAACAATCATTTTGGTGACGCGTAGTCCATCGTCGGTGACCCGATAGAAAAACACATTGTGTTGTTTCTCTGACTACCCAAGAACTATAGTTTCAAGCATGTTCTGCAACGAACACTCATGACAATCCTTGAATGGACGTTACCGCAGATGTGGTGAGAGTCGATACAGACCAATTTGGATAGGAATCGATTCAGCTTGGTTGAATCCGCTCACGTGCATTTTATAGTGCAGCTAGCGAGCGGGTGTGTGAAGTAAGGTCTTTCATAGGAGATCAAATCGTATAAAAACTCCAAAATGTGATAAAAGAGTACGCATGAATGTGCAAACGATTCTAATTCAACTCAATTATTGAACCGTTGTCCGCATTGTCGTGAATGTTATTTTGTCTCGTCCGCAAAAAACGCGAAGGTGACTCTGTTAACGGAAATTTACCGGAGCTTTCATGAGCTTGGGATACAAGAAAAATATTTGTATTATCAAGTCTTTTGAACCTCCACATCAATGAACAAAACAACTCAAACCTCTTGTTAGTTATATGAAATTTTAAAGCATATGAATAGCTAAAGGCTGTGCTGCATTACGGATTAACAGAAGTTTGGAATTAAAGAAGGTTCACGTACTGTGTCAACGGCGTAATATCACTAGCAGGGTTACGCCTCTTTGACCCCGTGACCTTATGGCGCGCGCATCGTATCTCGTATCTCGACTCTGTTCTATATATCTGGAGATGCCTTATGCATGTGCGTACCACCAGCAATACTACAGACGTGTTATGCGCTGTCGCTCGAACGCTTTGCTTAGAGTCGATGCACATCAGAAACTATTCAACTGTCGTCATTAGTCATCGGTTCTCTCTATTGGAAATTCAACTAATGGATCTATTACCATTCACTCAATGGCATTAACCTTTTTTTTATCATACCAAACATCCTTGAAACGTTCATACAGCGCAGTGAACTGTATAAATACAAGAATCGTTACTTTCCTTCAATGAAATAAGTTCTGGAACATATTACGATCAGTGAACATTTTCACGAGTAGATCTCATGTGCATGTACAGGGTATTTGAGATGGAATTATGAATTCGTTCAATATTTACAGATTAATGTGAGCTGATGAGCAAACCATGATTTTTTTAAACATTCGACTCACATCAACTTTTGTGTAGTTGAACACTCACTCAGTGTATTTACAATATATATTCAGTCTTTAGGGGTTGGGCCAGTTTAGAAGACCGGAAAAATAGGCTTTTTCTTTTTTTTTCAGGGAAAATGAGAAATTGATCGAGTTTCCAAAGGTAGCAGTTTATTGTACGTATTTGATTGACTGTAAAACACAATCTTTACAGATTAATTTATTCGTAAATTCGTAATTGTAAAATTATGTTTTACAGTCAATCATACGTATTTTGAATTCTTGCGTTTGTAATTTAATTCATTTTATATTTCTCCTAAGAAAAAAAGAATCACGAAGAAGTTCATTTTTTTCGGTCTCTAGAATGGCTCAGCCGCTTAATAAATAGAGATGTAAAACATGCGACGAAGCACCACGCACTATGATGCTAACACGTGCTCTTCATGTGTATAGTGGCGACTAGGACCTGCCTATGTCAAACTGAAAATCGTAGCACGCTTATATACACAAGCGAATATGTGCATATGAAATAGCTGGGTGCAGTATTCAATGAAGGTGTACCATTTTCTTCCCTTTTCCTATTTTTTTTTAATCCCTAGGGTAATATATTTCCCGATTTACCTTCACCCCATTATTTTTCCTGAATAGCTCCAATTTTTTCCCAGTTACAACAGTGCAATTTACGTAAATTCCTGATAGATGTTGCACGTGTGATTGTGTGAACTAGAAAAAAAAACCCATACTCACATTCGATTGAAAATGCCTCACGTTTTCATGGCATTTACTAAAAATAAGTGAAATACTCGCCAAACTTCTTTTCTCGTTATTCATGCGAACTGGTTGAGGGGTGCTTTAAAGAGAGAGAGAGAGAGAGAGAGAGAGAGAGAGAGAGAGAGAGAGAGGGAGCTTGAGTTTGGAAAAGACATCCTTATATCAGTCCATGAGAAATCGATCGGATGTGCTCGTATGACGACATTTATTTCGATATTCCGTTAATATACTATTTTCAAAGGGGGTCGTTCTGAAAAATCTTTTCGGGTATTTTTTCATAAAGTTGTCAAATGTAATGTTGAACGTGTTATAAAAACTGCTTATGTACTAAATGAAAATACTTTGCAGCACTATCTACTGGAAAGTTTGTAGTAATCGGAACATGGAATCGGTGTCATTAAGTTCTTTGTTACGCAACCTGTAACTGGTTTGTGTTGTAATTGTTTTGGATCTCAACGGACGGGACAAATTATGTTATTGTTATAAAGCAGTTTGATCGAAACTTCTCTATTCTTCTACTACAAGATTTCAATCGATCTACGGCTTATAAACTTTACCGAGAGAGCTACATTTCATGGTCGTTCTTTGGAATACATCAGACGACAATTTTATGGAGAAAACGTAGATTGAAAGATGTCACTTTATAAATAGTAACATAAAACTTACTGAAATGATGATCAAACCCCATCGACATATGGAAAGAATGATCGTTCTCCATAAATTCCAGAGCACCAACTATATTCTCGATCACAATACGTCATCTTCACGTATATGAGTTGAATAATAGCTCAGAGATTGATATTTCTTCGTTTGACTGTCAAATTATTCATTGACTTATTATTCATGAAGCCGTTGCTTCGAAATAGCTTTCAATTTCCCCGCGACCGTTCGCTGCTAACAGTATTCAATCGTTCGATTACCCATCGGGATTCCGGATTCGAAATTCTCTTTGGAAATATTGAATGGGCCACATGTGTGTGCTCGTCAAACGCACTGAGGCATTCTAGTTGTTGACAAGATACCGACATTTTTTAAGGTTTCGAAAAACAATGAACTTGAGTTGAAACATTTGCACAAGCAGACCAAATATTAACTCGAATAATATAATAAAAAGTTGAGCAACGATGGTCGTTAGTTTCAAACTATTTTCAAATTCACTCCGACGTTCAATTGACAGAACTTACTTAGACTAATGATAATAATTAATGACTAATCAATTTATTACGAACTCTAAAATTGTAGACAATAAATAGTTTATTCGAAATAAATTATTTAACACATTAGAAAAAGATTCCTGATCTCTGAGACGTTTCAGTTAATGACGTACATCACGGAAATCATTTCCTCAACAGAATTTTTGTCGTGGAATACATTCCGTTGTGGAGCCGCGAAAAAAAAATCTTCTACCACTTTGAAGATTCAATATTTTGATATGTATGCAAAATAAATGAAGTTTCGTCCAATCGGTCTCTGGATCAGAAAAATCTTGTTTAATTTAGCAGCTCATACTGAATTGATCACTTGATTGAGCTCAATTCTTAACCGAGGCAATTGTGCAGCGCCGCAATATCTCGCACGTTATTGTCGCATTCCCAAATAATGAGTAGCCAATTAATTGGAGGTAAACACAGTGAATAACTGTTCCCATCATATTTTTTACTGGTTGCATATAACCAGAAGGTTCAGTGTTGCATAAAAAAGTATACAAACGTGAAACAACCCGAACGCACCTCGTGGAATCATTCCAAATGAAACAAAAGCTTTCATAGCCCCGTAGGATTTCACGTTCCTCTTTCTCCGCAATTCCCTCGCTTTTCGACGAGTTTTCCCAGCTCGCAGGAGAATATTCTTCTTTTTATTCCTATGCGACGACGTTTTTGTTCGAGCCTTCATACAAAAACATCCCTCTTGCCAACTCCCCGGCCTTTTTCGGAATGATTCACACTGTATTCGAATCCACGAGATTTATGAAACAGGGTGTATTTTTATATAAATATAAACTCATACATATTGTGTGTACATGTATTTTTTACCGGTGGTATTTCACTTGGGTGTCCCAAAAATTATTTCGGTCCGCGGATCACTCTAATTGGTGGTTATATACTCTTGAGTAAGTTCAGACTCGGCTTGAAAAATTACCTGAGACTAATATTTTATTCCTTTCGTCACCTCCTTTACATTTGTCTGTCAAGACAAGTCGGTCTTCCGATGAAAATCATTTCAAATAAGTATTGTAGAAAATCAGGTACAGAAATTTGTCGAATTTCCATTTCTGACACTCATTTCTTGTACAACTTCAAAACGAAATGTCTTTCTCGAGCTATCTCCGATTTCTCCACCTGTTATTATATCAAATCAGTGGATCTTGACTGCACAACTTTTGTGTTAGTTCGCAAAAGTATTGCGTACTCTTGGTGCATGTTTCCTCGAGTCTCTTGGCGCGTTATCTGTTCTCATTTTTTACACTTCGGTTGGTCAGCCCCATGAGACCGTTGCACATCACGGTCCAGTTCCAACTGATTCGATTACCGGTGTGGAGGATGAGAGCGAGAAAAATAGGGGTAGAGGATGAAAATAAAAAGAGGTTAAAACTCTGATGAAATTTATTTCTTTCGGATGACAAATATAGCAGCTGAATAAATGAGAATGAAAATCTTCTTGACAAGACTTTGTCCCGCTCGACGTCCTACAATATCTTCTGGATAATTTTTTTTTCTCCATAGCGATATAAAGACAGATAGAAAGGCTATTGGATTACGAACAGTGCTTTCGCAAAATATATTTAATAGCGATCCATTGGAATGCGGGGGCAAAATATGTCTGGAAATCAAAACATTTAGCGAGCGAAATTTTTCTTAGTCGACATAGATTCCAAAATTGGAGCAAAAATATATTTATATTTGAAGTAGTTGTGAGGCAATGAAATTAAATGAGTAATTCTATTTGATAATTCTCAAAAATCCCAAAAAATTCAAATGTATCAAGTTTGGAAAGGTGTATTTCATTGAAATAAAATTTGTTGCATTTTCTAACAGTCGTAGGTATCACAATATTTATCATAAAAAACTGGACATCGCCGATGTGTTATTATTGACAAATCAAGTGAGCCTCGTTGCCGAAACGAAAAACACCCAAACAGAGTAAACGTTCTAATAAATAATGTGCAGCAAGTGTAGCGAGTGTTGTCAAGGTTCGAGGCATAGTGTTGACGCAAGCCCAACACCAGGATCTGACTCGGAACCATCAGGTAAACAGTGTAAATCAAAAATCAAAAATATCTTACGATCATTTATGGAAAATTATCAAAGTTATCATTAAGTCACATTATAATTTTTTAATTTTCGACAAAGCTACGGTAAACCGAAAAAAATACGCTCGAAACACATCATGAAAAAAATTCATTCACATCTACTAGGATCATTCATTCGATTTTATTAATTTGAATCAACAAAACTTTGACTTTCTTTAACTAAAAAGCTGTTCTCTGTTGATTAAAATTATCTGATCACAACTTTTCTGAACACTTATTGTTGACATTCATTTAGAGTACATTTAAAAAAATAAAGGTGATTGATGGGATGACTGAGGTGTCAAAATTTCGAGAAGTTTGAGACGAATACTGAGGGCTATTTACTGAGCAATATTTTATGTTTTCGCATATCA
The DNA here is from genome assembly GCA_013761285.1 of Campoletis sonorensis. Taxonomy (NCBI): domain Eukaryota; kingdom Metazoa; phylum Arthropoda; class Insecta; order Hymenoptera; family Ichneumonidae; genus Campoletis; species Campoletis sonorensis. The sequence goes on from JACEOJ010000111.1 coordinate 101,487, forward strand.
AAAGCAAGGTATAGAGAATAAAAAGGACAACGATAGACCTTATTGATGGATAGCAACGGTGGAAAATTGAGATCATAATAGAAATACTTCTATAGATTCCATTATACACAAACATATGAAGATGCATCCACCTATGAGAGTCGACATATATAAATATATTATACTATAAGGTAAATGCAGCAAAAGTTAATGCACTGAGAGCGTTCAATGGTGTATGCGGGGCCCGTTAAAAATTTACGTCCCCAGACGTTAAATCGATCGACACATTCATATCGTGATAAGATGTCTCAGCTATTTTTATCTCTGTCGTCGACAGTGATCATCTCGTAGCCACATTTTTCTCGACTATTCTAGCATACATCGTGCGATGCTCATATTTACTTTTATAGACAATCTCGATGCACAGCAAAGACTGCAAATGTTGGTTGAGTTGATTTTCGTACAGAAATGATGACTTGGTCTTCAACTAAACTTTATTTACAATTAGTTTTTTATTTGAATAAATAATACAAAAATTCCCAACTATTGCTGCATTTCTCAACAAAATATTATTCGAATATTCAAACTCGTCGTTTCTAGCATATGAAATAAAAATATCGGCTTAAAAGAATGAAGCGATGCAAAATCGTTCGTTGGAGTGGCAATTAAGTAGGATTTGAGCTGCAACAAGCATTATGTCAGAGCAGAATTCAAAGAATCGGTTAATCTCTCTCAGGTACACCGCTGTAAACATTGAAATTTAGTTTGAATATTATGACTACGCACTGCAATAAACGTTGATTTTTCATATTCATATTCATTCATAAGCTGTTATATATCTAATGGGTAGACATGCATGAGTAGTACTAATAACCATCGTTCATCCGGAAATATATAAAAGTTTTCTGAGAATGTATAAATTAACGTGCCCCTCTATGGTTGAAAACAGATAAATGAAACAGTTTTCCGAAAAAATGTAACATAAGACAACATTTAAACGCGTTATATAGCGATATAAACGTTTATATACGTGCACAAACCAGGCGTGTCTGCATGTTGTTGAGCTACGCCACTTGTTCGCGTATAAATGGAGTTATACGAGTGGAAAAGGCGAAGAGCTTACTTAACCCCAACAAGTATGGTACGCTTTGCAAAAGCTGCTTGTACAGAGAGAGCACACAAGACCTAAAACGCCTTAAGCAATACATGCTTAAGACCGTTTATATGTATCGTAAAGGGCAAGAACGTGACGCTGTATGTTCACAGACTTCTTTGCATCTTTGTGCTTAAATTCTTACCGGACTCAAAATTTTCAACATCGTCATCTTCGTGCTTTCAAAATTCGAAACTTCAGCCACAGCATATTCAGGGTTTACACACGACTAGAGAGCCCGAAAGTAGGGATCATTTTCATATTTTTCGCTCTGAAAACGCACCTTTGTACTGAAACAACTCTTATCGTTATTTTAAAAGACAAACAGTTGTCCATGCGATCACAAGATTGCTTAGAAAAAAAAAAACAACAACAACGGAGGTGTGGCTATTTGTTTTTATTTGAACTCTTATGTACGTTGTTATAGACGCTTTTACCTCAATTTGAAAAATACAAATTTCCGTAAATTTGGTCGAACAAACTAGAGGAAAATTTTTTGCCGAAAAACAATAATCATGCTTGTGAATTAAAAATCACGTGTATCAAATTTTCGCAAAATTGGTCGTTCAGGTTTCAATCTTGTGGTGAAGGCAACTTTAGAGTCATCATGATGTTAAAGAATCGGTTTTTTTGTTGCTGTTCTCATTTTTCATTATTTTTCCTTTTTCACCTACTCCCATATGTATTTTCTTTCAAATCGTTACTGCCAGAGGAGCAAATGATGAACGGATTCTAAAGTGTCACGCATTCGGATGATTCGATAAATCTAAATTCATACCCTGAACGTGACTGTTGGAATGTGAAGCTACTCTCGTCAGTCCTGCTCGGATTATCCTTATAAATTCGTGTGTTTATCGTTCTTCCTAGGTGCCAACTTAGTCTCGGGAGTGTTTAATGCACGGCGTTATACAGGCTGCTACAAAACTTCCCAAAATTCTCAAAAAAAAAATGTAATCAACCCGAATTCACACTTGGATCAGTTTCCAACGTGTTATTGAGACTGTATAACTTGAAATTTAATTTTCACCAGAAAAAAAAAACAAAAACGTTGAACTAAAAGATCGTCCCTAGCTTAAGTAGCTTTGAGTGTGAATCTCATAACACTGCATTCTCTTTCAATTTGTTTTATCGTGATATGTTTCACTCTGATTACCAACAAGAGTACTTTCATCCAAATGAACCAAAAGTGGTTTCAATGGACACATTATTTTCGGTCTAGAAAAAATCATTCGAAGTTGACCCAATTTTTCGCCCTTCTCGGCGTATGTAGCCCCTGGATGGAATTATATCTACAATTATGAAAATTACACTGCTAACATATTTTATTGACTAGGATAAAAAACGTCGACATAAACACGTCAAGTTAACCGTAATGGAAATTTTTTAGAAAACACATTCAACTCCCTTATCGCGTTCTATTTTGAATTGAAATTTACCCTCATCAGCCATTTGGAAGTTGAAAGATTAACTTATTTCACGTCTTTAATTAAATTATGTTAAACTGCCTAAAAATTCCTGTCACTTTATATATGAACGACCCCATGGATAACAAGAGTATCATACATAACGTATGCAGGACGAACATAAAATATATTACGCTACACTCTACTATGTATGTGGTGTACTCACGTGTCACATAAATAGGCGAGTCTTGGGACACGTATAGGCAAGAAGAAGAATGAGAAGCGCACGGGAGCACTGCTATCCGATGCCATACTGCATATTACGCCAAAGTTACTTCTCCCATAAGTTCATATACTTCAAGACATTCTCCCGAAACAATATCTGACACTACTGAGTTAAGTTGCGAGTACTGAATACTTCAATTACATTGTTTCATGCAATAATTTTGGCATATCGAAATTTTTTGCTGAAAGACAATGAAAGAGATGAAAATTTGGTTGACATTACAAAATGGTTTGTTTTTTCTTTACTTGCAGAGGAAGAGTGGAATCCCGGTGGCAAAGGTCGACAGTCCAATGACACAGGTAAGACAACAATTTCATTCATGCGTACCCCATGTCAGATAAATCGGAGGAACAATTTAAAAAAGTAACATAGAACACATACTTAAATGCTTTTTCTTGGCAACAGCACATTTTTCAATTTGCCGCTTGTCTTCATTCCGTTTATGAGTCGAGGAAAATTTATATTTCCGTTAAATACGATCCAGACAATAACGACCTGTCGACTTTTAAAGACCGATACTGTAACAAAAACTTGCTGTCTTCCGTTATTTCACGCCCTTAACAATTCTCATTTAATTTGAACGCTCTCAGGTCGTGGCATAATTTTTTGTCTCTCTCGGCTTAATTATTCACGGACGTAAATCACTCGCTATCTCGTGGCGTTGTTTTCTCTCTCACATTCATCCTCTTCTATGTATACACAGACACACGTTCAAATTATTCGCGTAATGCGAGAGACGAAGATGTTTTTACAGCCTCTTTCTCTTGTTTTCTCTTTCTCGCGTAATACTTTCGTAATGATCCTCGTACTTGTCCTAAAAGCCTTTTGTATACCCTGAGGAATGGACGAAGGAATATAAAAAGCGTCAAAAAATAGAAAAAGAAAGAAACTGAAAGAGAGAGAGAGAGAGAGAGAGAGAGAGAGAGAGAGAGAGGGAGAGAGAGAGAGAAAGCCACGTGCTTTCTGACTGCGCTGAGGCCCTCAATCATTGACCGTCCCACAGGTTTCTCGGTGAGTGCAATCCATTATTCACCGAGTTTTAATCACCGAAACCCTTTTTCCCATGTCGACACGACAACGATCCAGCCGACGACGACGAAAAACGAGAATAATATCACCGTTCAAACGGCTCACCTTTATTCAATACTCACATTAACAAAAGTCATTTTTTACCGGAAATCAATTTACATGTTGGCTTCGGGGTGGCTTAACTTTTTTGTTTTCGCGAACGAACTAACAGTTACCGATTTTTTTGATATCGCAAACGTCTTTATAATTGTCTATTGTCCAAATGAAAAACTTAATGAATTCCAAAATTGCAAGATTTTTTATTTTCGGTTTACAAGTTTGATTGGTTATTGATATGTCGATTTGTGTCATATTTTTGCATTTGTTGGACAGTCCTCCAATCTGTCCCATAGTTTCGAATATAAATATTCATCGCTCACCAGATTCGTGAGTTTGTGACTTTCCCTTTTCTCTCTTCAATTCCCATCACTCGTTTCTCCCGTTTTTCCCTCCCCCTCTCTTCCCTCGTCACCGTTTGCAATAGCTTTTTCCGGCCTCTACGTCAACGTATTTCCCGATTCTCTGGGGAAATATTCGCCACAGTCAAATTACATCCGATAGACGAGGAAAATTGAATGTCGCGATGCGCAATGTGTACACCTCGTTCGATCTTGGGGTAGTTCATGGTCGAAATGGTACTTTCAATGCCAAACTATATTTCGCCGTTTTACGAAGCAAAATATTTTCGAAATCGACATTTGAGAAAAGAATCTCGTGACATTATGAGTCATCTGGAATTTATAATTGACTCGAAATTAGATCAAAAGTGCTAGAACCGATCCATTGGCACATCGTTCAATGACATTGCTTGAAAGTCGAAAATACTGGAGATGCAATCAGGAGTACATCTAGAAACACTGTCAAAACAATATTATCACTGCCGCACACTCGCAAACGATGAAACTGGATTTTTCTATTTCCTTTCGAATCGTTGTCTCATCGTTTGAGCAAAGACTATTTCTGGATGTGCACCAGTTTGTTTTTTTTTTTTTTTTTTTTTTTTTCTTTTAATGAAAGCGTGCGATGAGTTTCTGACAACAAGCGAAACAACGGAAACTTTTTTATTTCCCTAAATCAATCTATTTGTTTTTCGACATTCAAATGTTTACATAATAAATATCGAGTTACTCTAGGAAAGTGACTGAGGATGACGATTGATTTTCGTCTCTCCTCGACTTCGTCCCTTCTCGAGACTTCGAAACGAGTCGAGTAGACGATCGATGAGTTTCAACGAGTATCGACTAGTTTTTTTTAGCGATTTGTAGAAAAAACGTGTCGTCGTTCACCGCGAGCTCCGAAACATTAGTCACATAGGAGTTGCAACTACGTTACCCATTATTGCTTATTGATGGATCGTCGTTTTCGTATAAATATATCGACGGCTCGCTCGATAAACGAAATATAATCGAGTTTACCTCGAATATTCCGTCCTTCATTTTAATTCAGAAGTTATCGTTAATTATTCCTATTTTTCCGTCAATTTTCGACTCACAGTATCGTAGATTTTCTCTATTTTTCAAATTCTATTCTTATCCTTACACAAATTTGACCGATCAATTTAAAATTCTCTCAACAACAAGTAAATCTTTTTTCGACATTGACGTAACCGCGGGATCAGTCCGCACATTGATGGAACATCGGTTAAAATTGTTTTTATTTACGAAAGCAATTTTTCGTTTTGTTTTAGCAAATCTTTTTATGCTATAATTGAATGTCAGTTGCACGATGGTGGTGATACTTCTCTGGAAGAACCGACCAACATGATTTCAAATGAAACTGGATTCTAGGTTTTATTTTTTATTCGGCAAAGACTTTTCTACTAAAGAGAGAGAGAGAGAGAGAGAGAGAAAGAGAGAGTTGTATCGAATTGTACACATTTAAGTGAATTCTCACAGATTCATAAAAAAATGTCAGTAAGTGACTTTAGCTAAGAAATTCTTCAGAAGCATGTCTCTTGCTCCCTCTTTAAATCAGTAAGTAAGTCAAAGAACGAATTAACGAGATGCTTTAGAATTCAAAAAAGATTTTCTTGAAATCTAGAGGATTCGACTATAAACTTCACTGAAGTTTCGCGATTTGCATATCTCGTATTTCTCCTCGAAGTATAATTGCTTCATGATGATAACTAATTACTAGGTCAACGATTTTGAGATCAAGAGATTGTTTTTTTTTTCTTTTTTTTCTTCACATACACGTATCGCGGAGAGAATCTTTTACACTATAATCTCCAAGTGGGCGCATTATGGGCTTGAAGTGACCCTTAGAGGCGAGGTTTTTGATGGGCTTCTAAGGGCAGGTTTTAGTTTCACCTGCAATGTTCCCACTTACACTTTGAAATTGATACCATACTATACGTATATACGTATATATAGGTATATGAGCACATGGGCTCGAGACCATCGAAGCTTTATTGTCCCGTTGCCTCATCGTCGTCTTGCTCAGGGTTATTCAGTCTCTGCTTGTACCCTCGGGTATACAGTCAGGGTCTTTGTAATTTGGCAACGACATTGAAAGATAACAGAGGTTGACGTTCAAACGTTAATTGAATTATTTCATTCGGTTTCGCAATCTTTTGCTCGATTGCGTTAAAACTAAATTGTGTTGTTTCGATACAGAATAAATATGAGTTGATTATTCAAAAGGCATCTCACATTTCTGGTTATTCGACTTTCGTACTAAGCTAATGAAAAAAAGTGCTATAACTCTTGAGTCCACGAGTCATTTCATCACGTGTAGTGCAACTTTAAATTTACCAAGTAAAAGTTATCCTTCTCCAGAGACTTTTAGTGATGTGTTGCTGTGAATATTTCATCAAGTCGCCACCCTCCCCCGTGGAGGAAGCGTGATTTACCGTTTCGCGTTCTGATAATACAAAGTGTACGTCGTAACAAGAAAGAGGAAAAAAAATAGAAAACGTGACCCCGTGATCCTCATGTTTGAAAAAAGAATAATAGGACTGTCGTTGAACAGAGAAAAGTGAAAAAACAAAGAACATGGACGTTATACATGTCGTTACGAAAAATAAAAATAAACCAGCTCCGTTCAATGCAACCAAGTTCTTTGCTGCACTTTTATTGATTCGACAAAAAGCACCGAAAGCAAAGAAAACAACTCTTTATTTCTTGTAGTACTTCGTTTATTTTTCTGTCCAGTCGCCCGAACGAATTGTACGGCTCGGATCCGGCAATGAAAAGTTTATTCGAAAGAATTCCTTCCCCTTGTCGTATTATAGAACATGTTCAAATACAAGAAACAAAAATACAGTAACTTAACGATTGAGTTTACATTGTAGCACAATATTTTTACAGTCTCCGTAGATGGATTCGTATTCCTTCGTAAATTCCTCTTTTGTATGTACTCCCCCGGGACCCTTTATCTGCGCATGGTGCTGCGGTCCACTTGAGACGACGATCGTCTTCCCTCGCTCGCGCACCGTTCGCTCTACCTACTCACTTTCTATCTCTTGAGGCACGACTGACAACGACAACCACCCGAGTAAAGTAGCAGCTCTCCTTTCTTTCTCCTTTCGTCCAACCCATGTGCTTCCCCTCTACGATGATTCTTAACAAGGAATAAACCGAACTTGTGGTTATTAAAATACAAATTTTACAACACCAGGAACTTCTCAAGGTGATTCATCAGTTGCGTGAGTGCGAAAGACACACTTTTCGCTGACATCCTTGATGTTTCGAGAAAAACGAAAATTACGCATTGTTCTCTGAGGAAAAGAGAACAACGTGTAACTCGCATTTTCCTCGAAAAATCAAGCCTCTATGAGAAAACCGTGCAGTAGGATTATTGCTGACCGAACGACTGACTGATCACCTTAATACGAAGTAATACAAGTTCCGGAATGAGAAAGGTGTACCAAAATATCTATACATTTGTGTTCATCCCTCCCATTGCACATCTTTTTTCATCTCGTTTTTTTCAACGTTTCTGTAGGTTCGGTCAAAGTTTCTAGTTGATTTCAAAATCGAAAAAATGATTGATAGCAATAATGTTCATCGTGAAAAAAGGAACAATGTCTAAAAAAATGAAAAATTGTCGGGGCAGATTCGCACAGGCGTGCAACCGGAGTATTAATAATCCGGTTTTTGTCATAACGATCGCAAAACCAGTTCCATGTCAGCCTGTATACCGTTTCTTCTTCGTGACACTTTTCACTCCTGACGTTAATTAATGTAGTCGAGGGAACGCGGGGGAATAAGCTCTTATCTTTTCGATAACACTTGGTTTTCGCACCAACCACACCGACAAACCATCCAGAAAGTAATTTAACCTGATAGTCTCGAATTACCTAATAAAAGTGCATTTAGCACTGCTCCTACAAACTACCACTCAAGTGAATTTGCTGCCGGTATCGTTGAAACCAAATGATTTTTTTTCTACTTGTGTTACATCAAAATTCAATATCGAAAAATTGTAAATTACAAAAAAAAATTAAAAACGCGTGATTCGATCCTCGGTGGAATCAACTTTTTTAACGAAAATCTCTGTTGTTTTCGTAGCCCTGGTAATAGAAAGAATGGAAGCGTTGAACTTTGCAGCAATAACCTTTTGGTCAATATTCTTTCACAGTAGAATTCTGTAATTTAGTGCGCGACACTCTTACCATATTCTTCACCGCCACGAAGGTTTGGATCGTGACTAATCCTTTTTTGTCATCTCTTCCTTCAGAAGTCCAGAAGTCGGTAAAGCTGCGAGCAGTTTCATTGAATTACGAAGCCCAGTAGATAGCTGAATTGTCTGATGGTTCGAGCGGTCATTCACTTGTCCTTTTAACTGGTCTTAAGCAAACAAATACCGACCGAAAAGAACTAAGGAACTTAGCATTTCTTTCTTATGATGTGGGTGAATGAATGAGGAACCGACGAGAGGTGTATTTAAAAAAAAACTTCTATAACTTTGCAAACCGGATTCAGATAGTAAAAAAAATCAACCGATCATCGGTAAGGAAGATCGGTGAACTGAACAAAGTCGTGCAATCTGTAAGGGCCGTTAGATGGCGGTCGGTAGGTCGCAAGTGAAACCACCACAGCTTCCTCTTCTTCTCTCTTTCTCTCTAATTTTCCTTCTCTAGCCTCTACCGGACGCCGGTCGAACTAAAGGCAAAGCTCTATTTTTTGAAACCTTTGGGACGCCACACCCTGCCGCCGTTGTAGTTCTCAAACTTGTCCGGGAGTGGGCGTCAAGCGCGTTTTATCCGATATACTGTAACGTACAGCGTGCGAGAGAGTGTATCGTACACACCCACAAACACGAAACGTGGAAAAGGCACGAGTAGATCAGACACCGTCGTGTGCCGTGACTGTGGCGGGCCATGCGAACTGGGGTGGGGGTTGAGAAATACGTGTTTTTTTTTTTTTATTCTCCTTCTCCATTCGTCAGTCGGGGTGCTGGTGTAACCGGCGCGTTATCGGGCGGGTCTAGTGAAGCTTTAAGGAAGCCCATGAGGCAAACAACTGTAGGGTTAGAAATGAGCGCTTTTTCGTTCATGAAATTTTTCGTGGTGAACAATTTTACGAACTAGAGTGTCCGTCGTCGTAAAGAACGTCGGGTTTTTTTATTTTATTTTTATACATTCAAACGCAATCACAAATATAAGTTTACATCGACGCGTAAACACTTGAGGACGAAAAACGAGGTGCAGAAACTCCAGTGACGTTACGCACTCTTGCTCCTTCCACCCACGCACGCTTTACCCCGAGGGGTCGTGACCCTCTCATTGACACGGTGCGACACGTCGCGGAAGCACCGACAACTAATATTGATTATAAAACCGGCGTAGTGGCGTTTCGTTTCGGGCTTTTTTCTTCCTTTTTCTCAATACTTTCGTGTCTATAGCCCGAACCTTTTTTCTTTCTTTGGATAAAATTCGGCGCGACAGTGCACGCGGGATTGTCGGTGATACAATACGAGGCTCGGACCCGAGGTGGCTGGGGCTGTAACCATGAAGCTCGGCGTTGATAATTGTGATAACAAAAAAACGAAAGGAACGTTGCTATCATCAGTTTGGATAAAACAATAACGATTCGATTCCGAGATAACAAACTCGATCGTCAACTTTGTTTTTTTTTTTTTCGATTTTTCTACCAACGTATACGAAAAAATTTTCTTCTCGTACTTTTTCATTATGCTTGCGAATCCGGTTACGATGTGAGTGCGATTCCGTATCGTATGGTGGTGAATCATGACTTTGACGTTTGTGCTTTTGTGCTATTTTTATTCTATTCATTTACTCAGTACTCGTTCGGAATAACTGACGGCAAAAATGTAAGTAGATATTCCGCGTTTCTATATTTATCATAATATTTCGATAATCACACTCTTTTATTTTGAAAAGATTTTCAATCATTTTTATACAATCACAAATCTTGACGTCGATTTTTCCCTCTATTTCGGATCCTTCCGCATTTATCGAACTGGGCTGCCACCCTCCACATTTCGAGAGCTCTATGAATCCAAGTGTAATCTCAATATTATATCCGCCCTTCGGTTTTTCTTTCATTGATAGGCACTATCGGTGGACTACTGACTTTTGCCTATTCGTACAAATAGATGACAATGCTTTTAGATGCAAATTTTTATTCTGTAGAAAAATTCGCATCTATCCAGTGATCAGAAGAAACATTAATAACGTTGGATTCCACAGAAACAATAAAGTATGAGTTTGAACTTCCGAAATAAATTCAATGAAAAATCGATTTACATTTTTTACCGTAAAAAAATTGCTTAATTTTTTTCTGAAAGGTCGTCTTTTTTGTGAACTTCTCATTTCTAAATATTTCGTTGCTAATCATAACTCTGTAATACACAGTGAGACCCACTGTGAAGGTTGTGCTGGAGAATGAGATCCCTACAGGAAGTGAAGAAATCTGAGACGAAAATCAAGCCCTTTTGTGTATATTTTTTTTCTTGTCAGGCTCACTAACGACTCAGGCACTGATCGCATTAAGAGTTTTTTTTAAATCTGTGCATGTTTCAAAAGAGAGTCTGAAAAGAAATAAATCCTTCATGCTTCCCTCAAATATTTATTCGGACATTTATTGAATATGATTTTTACGACTATTGTTTAGTAAATTTGAATATTTACTCTGAACATTCACTCGTACATTTAATCGAATCAATCTATTTAAAAAAGTAATACAATTGAAGAATCGATCAAAAACGTATGAGAAAAATGTAAAAATTGTCAGGACCCTTGTTATTGATAACATTTTCGAGTGTTTTCTGTTATGTTTTCAAAATAATGAGGTGCAACCCACCTTTCGAGCCTAAGATTGATTGTCTCGGAGGCAAGATGGAATTTCATTACTAACGTCGTGATTGAATATGGCTTTAGCATCACAACGTCGAATCTGATCTCGTTGACCCGAAAACCGATAAATCGATGTTGCGATTCGATGCAATATTCGTGCAGCCAACATGAGCACATTGCACTATTCCACTATTCTAAAATCTGGACTATTGTGGTAGCAGATGGCATTTCCATGCACGGAAGTCGAGGATGCATCCTCGACTATCTTAATCGATGCAAGCCGATCCTAACAGCGTTACTATAACATTACTCCTAAATTAAATCAACATACCGAAGCTCGCTATACCAAACATCTAAATATGAATACGAGGTTAATAGAAACTGGTATAATAGGAAACAGATGGATGCCTATTCAGACAGTTCGCAATTTATCAAGATGTGAATCGAGGTTTCGGAGGCTATTGTTAAAAAGAAAATCCATTCATTCATTTGAATATTTGTCGTCATTTAACATTTGCAAAATAAAAATGGACTCATTTCGGTCCTAAATTTTGCAAGTGTTTTATAATCTGTAGTTATTGACAGTTAAGGTGTTTTTTTCGTAAAGGGCTGTACTTTTCGGGCGCATAGGAAGGGTGCGAGATTCCGAAATTCCCAAATAGTACAGAGTCTTAAAAAAAAATATGTCAGAACCAATTATTGGTAAACAAGGACCACGAATTTGGAGTCAATTCAAACTTCGGTGATTTAAAAAATAAACAATTTCACTGTCGATGGTGCATGCTGAAGGGAGAAACTGAAAACATTACTTTGAGATCATAAAAACAGCGAAACATCTACAATTATTTACATACAAATTTTTCAATGGGAATTTCCGCAAGAGGTCGTCCTCGTAAACAGTCGTATGGATAAGACAATTTTCAAAGTTACATTTTTTTGCTAAAAGCAGTAAAACGACGTGTATTTTACTCCATCATGCAAAAAAAAAACTGTTATTATACTAATAAATATTCGAATTCATAAAAGGAATACCTCGGATTAAGGTTTCCGTGTTAATGGACTGACTCTATTAAGACATTAAAACTCATACTTAGGCAACAAATATGGATTATTTTATATAGAAGAAATGAATACAGGAAAGCAAGTATGCTCTTGTGCTCTCATCCGTCTAGAACGTAATACCTCATCGTATATACTCGCACTGCACACTCGTCTTTTAGATTGGTATTTGCGCGATTTTTTTTTCGTGGATGGAGCACTGAAAAGGGAATATGCAAGAGCATATAAATATGTATATATAGTTATCCCGCATATGCAAGAGCTATATATAGCCCCAGCCGGTCGTCGGGTCCATTCTATTCCCTTGAAATCTTCCAGGACCCTTCATCACAGCCAAAGTCCAACCCTCGGGCTCTCGCACACGAGCGTCTCCCGCGCGCTTTTCTTTTTTGTTTTATTTCTCGCGGGAATGAACTTGCATCACTTGCGGCTCGGGCGGGGCTCGATTAGAATCCTCCCCTCCACAATGGTAATTTCAGCCAGACCAGATATGAGGTAATATGCATCAAATTGCTCAACTGGTCTTCATCCGTTCCATCAGAAGTAAATATTATTCTTCATACCGTTGCTATGGGAATATGGAGGGTCTACATTTTCATTTTTTCAAATTTCAAGTTTGACTATGAAATATCACCGAATACTCTTAAAAAATGTACGATTGAGTTTTTGTTCTACAAAAACCATCATGAAGTTCTGCTGCTTTTTTTTCAATGTAAATAAACCACAAACTTGGAGCGTTTGATTAAATGGCATTTGAATTTCTAAACACATAGATTATTCTATTTTCAATCGTCGTCGTCAGAGAGTCTCGAAGTGTTGAAAAGATTTTTTCTTTTGCGTAAATATAAAATTTGTCCCTTTTTTTACGGCACTTGAATCCTGCCTTGCATATGTGATGGTGAATTACATACACCACTGAGTAAACAGTGCTGTAAAAAATAGGATTCGCTGGAAAAAAAAAAATTCGGGAACTATTTGCAGTCCGCAAGCAACACTACTCCGAGAACAATTCTAGTCTCCGTATTAAGGTGAACGATCCTCTAGTACGGTAGATCTTTCCACCAAAAAACCACTGGGGTACGTTTTCACAAGAGTATAAGAACGTTTGAAGAAAGCTTTGTATCCGACAAAATAAGTGGCGCGACAGGGAGGCGGGTGTGTCAGAGCCCTCGCTGGTGTTCAGTCGACGACTTATCGCTATATATTTCCGGTATATATATATATATATACTTTATGCTAGAGAGCTCACACTTCGTCTTCATCGACGACACCCTAAGACCCGAGTTATCTCACCCTTGGAAGAAACGTCTTCATATACTTAAACTGTACTATACGTGGTCGTAACTTACGACCTCGCTCGTTTATCCCAACCCCTTTTCTTCTACTATCTCGATCGATTGTCGCCCCGGCCATTTTATTTTTTCGATCGAACTCAAGAAAACGCACAATTGAAGATATTTTTTTTTCACACGCAATGTGCATTTAAAAATAATTCCACATTGATCCACGAATCTGATGAAAAAGAACTAAAAAATAACAATTTAATTGAATCTCTAAGTATACATCGGTGCTTCAAAACGTTTCTCCCGATAGCAATCAGAGCTTGAATAAATATTCATATTATTTTGATGCATCCATTTTTTTGACAAGCTTTTTGTGAATATCTGGTAATATAATTTTATGACAAATTTTATTGACGTACCGTTTATGGGAACAAAAGGGATAACAACAAACTCGGGGGACTCGAAAATACGTGACGCTCCAGCACGCCTCAACGTCATTCAAACTTTATCAATATTGAATGGACAATTCAGAAAAGGATATGAAATTCGATTGATGTTCCAATATCACAGTCTATCGCCTCTCATTGCCACACGTAACGAATATTCAAATGTATACAGGATACAGCGAATATGTCCAGTAGGGCTGGATCAAATACATTTTAATAGCTTTTGCAATAAATGAGCCCTTTGTAATAATCACAAAATTATCACTCGCGTGTAAGTAACTGCTCTAGTTAGCTATGCTTTGGAATTTCATTTAAAGTATAATTGGCAAGTTATGGAGACAGATGAGCCCTCGAAGAATAACTTACGAACAAGAAATGAATGAAAAACTGTATATTTCTTTTTGTTTTGTCTTAATACCTAGACCCCAAGAAAGTTAATTAAAGAGCTAAAACTTTTTCCTTCGGTGCATTCTTATAAACTAAGACTCAAAGATATAAAAAACTGCTTTGAATATGTTTAGTTAGTCAAACTTTTTTTTTCTTAAGCTTTGATTTATTCGCAGCTTCAGATGCAAAATATTTTTCCAATGTTCTTCAATGCTCTTTCTTCTCTTCATTTGAAAATCACTTTGGTAATTACGACTTCATTATACAGAAAAAAGTAACAATGAACGAGCTCTGTTGGGTTTAAATTCAATCAAAACGTGATCATATTAAGCCCCAAACCTTTTTTCGTACGTTAAATCGGGTTTTTCTCAGCAGATCAGTTCAAACCGTATGTTGCCACATATTCAAACACTGCTTGCTAGCTCAAAGATCCTCTTTATATAAAAATACTCTATTATGATAATAATAATTGATATAATAATAATTATGAGAATAGAGTTCTCAGTTATAAATTGATTTGAAAAGAAGTTTCGATAAATACTTTTATTCGTAATATTCTGTACACGTCTGTATTGAAAATACAGAATACGTACTTATGCTGCTGCGTTCATTGGCTTCCGTGCATGGACCGACGTATTTGCTATCCGCTGGTACAAGGCTAGGACGTAGAATATCGATTACTAAAACTCGAGAGAGAAAACCCATAGTCGCGGCGGCGAATTTATATACACCACAAATCTGCGTCTGTATAAAAGTGACGAAAAACGAGATTTCCCGCGCCATTGCCTTATAAGTCTCCCCTCACAGAAAAAGAAGATACTTCGCCGAATTACCTGGACGAAAAAATCAATTCGTTTTCTAATCAGTCTGTCCCGATTGATTTTCAATTCCCTATGATTTTATTTTCCTACATAATGTGTAAGCATATGATTTTTTTTACATTCGAAGAATGCGCACGTGTGCAGTACGTCGATGAAGAATAAGATTGAACGCACCTTCGATCGTAAAACTCATAATTCACTGCGCCGTCTTTCCGTCATATCGAGAAACCCAAATTGTAATTTATCATCTCAAATTCAAATTGTGCAAGGTTTTCAACCGAGTAACACTGGCAAGTCTACGCGAAAACTAATTAAACTTGGTATACGAAACACTCTTAATAACTTTCCACTCGCTTTCCGTCAAATATTGCTATTAAATAACAAGAAATTCCAAAATCAGCAGCGAATGAAATATGGAAAGAACGCGCCACGGGTGAATGCAAAATGTGGTAAAATGAGTTTCGGGATTTGAGAAAATCGATAAAGCTTCTCGTCTTGGAATATATTGCGCGTTTCTTCACTTTTAGTTTTCTCATCGAAAAACTTGAACGTGTTTTTCAAAATTTTCACAAAATATACAGTTTTCATTCTGAACACTTTCAAATTCCATGATGTTTTTGATGCTCGCAATGTCACATGAAGTCTACGAAAACTTATGTACATAATATTTGCATCCATCGTGTTTCAAGACACGGTTGTTGTATCAAACAATTGAAGACTCAATAGATAAGCGTGCTTTACCAATGAGGGCCATTGAGACTATTCAACTAGTATATCTCGAATAAATATTGTCCGACGGGTTTGTGACAGTCATGTGCCGTTAAAGATTGGACAGCGTCTATCAGTTCTTCACAAATACATGCACATAATACATATTATATACGAAAATATATACGTCTATTGTTGGTATGAAATTGTCAGGGGCTTCAAGTGGATACAACGTTTTTTGTTGGGACAAAACTTTTAAGAGCACGTGCTGATCGCCCTCGGGACCGGCTTGTTACGAAGCTTAATACAGACTGCCATCCATATGCCACGTTTTCTTGGTACAATGAAGAATAGATCAGCCAACGTATACGTATACGTATGCTAATAAAACATTTACGGACAGATACACGAGTATAATCTTGAAAATTGATGATGTTTGAGTCTACTGATCTTTTTGTGACTCAAATATTTGTGACGGTGAGAGAAATATTAGAGATTATTGCTGTATTGGAGTCGGAATCTCGTTTTTCTTTTTCGAATGTTTTTAATTTCACTCATTAATTTTTTCTATGAATCCTTCTGCTCTAGCTTTGTGGAAGCGTTCATATAGGAATTCTGATGTATTTTATGCAAAATGATAATCGTGCATGATGTTTTTACAAGGAAGTTCATCGTTCAAAGTGAAAAGCGATAAAGGATTGATAATGTCTCAGAAACGTTCTGACTTTTTATGTATTGTTGCTGCAATGACAAACGTTATATTGCACAGGACATTTTTGTTTGGCGAAAACGAAAATAGTTCTGTAGGGTTGTGAAAAGAAGACTCATGGAGAGAACTGGCAGGAAGAAAAAAAAAAACAAGCGTGGAATTGTCACCCTTTCAAAATGTCTCAATTAGACCCTTGGGAGGGCACGCAATTTTGTAGAGCAAACACATGGATCGAATCGTACCGGCGGCAACGCCGGATATGGGAACAATTGTCGTTGACGCCTTGTCAAATTTCCTCAATTCTATAGGCACACATACACATACGTATGTATATTTGAAAAATAGGCGATACCCACATGTAGATATGAATCTTTCACCAATTCTTACTGTACTTTACGTTTGCGTGTGTGACATTTATGTCCCCCTGCTGATTTCAACGAGGCATGACCTCGATAATGTTATACATTGTGTACCGGGCTCTCTGCACCCCTTCATTGTATTTTCATCCCTCGATGAATTTTTTGGCTCTCGTCCATCGCGTCTTAAGATGCAGAACTATGTATATTCCCCAAAATAATATCACTGAAGCAGATATCCACAAATTTATAGGACAAGTTTTCAGACATACATTTTCAGCATCAATCTTTTCAAAGAATATACAATTCTTTGAAAAACTACCTTAAATTCTTTTTCTATGAACTCTATTAATTCTTCTCGCGTTTCTCAAATTGTACCTTTCCTCCACTACAAATGTAATGCAATATCTTCAATAATTGAGAAAAATTCGGACACGGAAAAAAGGATTTAAAAAAGTAGTGCTTCTTGGGTTTTCAAATCCAAGTGTTCTCGCTAAACTACATTGTATTTTTTGCATTCGATCGATAAAATCGATCGCTCTTTATTAATCCTCCGTGTCATCGACCTCATCGGGAAAAGGTCGATACTGCTATTGTAAATACTTAAGAACCTATTCCAAATGTCATTGCATTCAAACGTCTTCCCACTAAAGTGCATTCGTGCAACTGTACCTTACGTTCCAATCTAATGCAGTATGCACATAGCAGATGAGATTTAGTTACGGCATATTATTATGGTGCGATGGTATATCGTGCGGAAATACGTTCTACGATATATTCTATACTGATGAATGTACAGTTTATGTGATATCATATATTTTGAATTGTACCAGACGGTCGTTTTATCTAAAGCACTCGAGAATAGATTGAATAAAAATACATTGTCTGTGAAGTCTCATTTCTCTAATCATACATAATGCTCTTTATGTTTAAAGTTCCATGAAACAATTGAGTCAAACTGATTTTTATCATATAACGAAAAAGCAAACTATCGGCAAGACAAAAGCATGTATTTCTCGATGGATTTTAAAGATTTAATGTTTTATTTCAAAATCTTTGTACATAAAGTCCAATCAATTTATATATATTATAAATAGTTTACCATTGCTGCAATATATATCGGCCAACAAGACGTAGAGTTATGAGTTTGAATTCACTATTCAAATTTTTTTGGCACCCGAGCCAACGTTTTGCGGTGGTGAGAACCGACGGAAAATCCCGTCGTGGATTTCACGGTCTCTGTACATCTGCACACTTTTCTCACTCTTTTTCTCTCCGCCTCTCTCTTTCTCTCTCTCTCTCTCTCTCTCCGTTCCTGCCACAAGCTCCATTATCTCTCCGCTGTCTTTTCCTATCTTCTGGTGTACGCTGTGTGCGCCAGACATTGATTTAAAACGGCGAATTATTAACGTCGAGACGCCTTTCACGCTGCTTTTCGTTCTGCCCCCCCGTGTTCCTCTTTCTCTCTCCCTCTCTCTCTCTCGTCTTTCTCGTTTTTCACTCAGCGATCAGGGGGAAAAACTATTCTTCACAGAGCTTTTCTGCGGCCTCCAAATGCATGGACAACATACTATGGCTGCCTTTCGATTAGGTATAAAAATATTTTACAAAACTTTTCATCCTCTGCTACACATTATTCATACACTCATGATAAATACAAATGTATTTTTAATATTCTCTTCAATCGTACTTTAGCTTCACATTTCATAAAACGTTTGCTTGAAAAATGTGAGTTATATTTATTTCAATATAATTTTTTTATATATATCTATAAAAAGAATAAATAATATTAAGCAATATTTATAAATCACGAATTTTTCTTGTTGCGCTACAAAAAATCAATATCTCTTGAACCTCGAAAAGAACATTTTTTTTAACCGAAAGGTCAAGAGAATGTTCGTGAAAAAGGTTATAAAGTTGTAGACTACGTGAACATCTCGAAGTGCTGAAAACTTTGAAGTTTCGTACAAGGAGTGAACACATTGGGAAAATACGAAGAGGAGTTTCCTGGAGCTTGAGTCGTGAACAGTTATCATATTGTCTCCTTAACTGAATTCGTTCTTGCATGGCTCCGTCAAACGGTCAAAGTTTATATATAGTGAATATATGCATATAAATAATATAAACATATATAAGTGAACATGAAAGTTTTAAATGTAAAAGGGCTTAAAAGGAACGTATCACTGACTTATGTTACGTGGATAACGTCTTTTTGTCAGCGAACATTGAAAACACACATATATATAGTCGATAAAGGAGCTCACGTCTCTTGCATTCGTCGTTCTTGCTCGTAGCAGAACACAGCGACTGTGAATTGGACACCAGAACTACGATGGTTAACTTCTTCTTAGCCTCACACACAAAAGTGAATTTAGGCGTGGATACGACTCCACCAACTTCCGTTAACTTCATCCCGTTCTTGTCTCTTCGGTAGCTCGTCGTCTGGACGAAGAGGTCAGGCAGGGTTATCAACTTTTCTAAAAAGCTCGGATATACACGCACTTGGAGGACTCTCGAAACTTTTCGAACCCTCGTATTGCACGGACCTAAAGTAAATAAGGGTTATTTCTTCCGCGTAGGTCGGAGAAAATCGAATAAGGTTCAAAGTGGGATTCGAAACGGCTTCTAAGTAATGTTAAGTTTCTTTGCATATCGTATCGTTATTGTACTAGAGCTCGCTCTGTCACGTTAGAAATCAAAGTTCCGTTATTATATAAATATTCCCTAGTTCGAAACTTATTTATTTGGAGTCAAATGGTGATTGCAGGTGGTGAAACTTCGCGATAAAATCAGGCATTCGTTGAATGCCCCACGAGATTTTCAAATTTCTCCGCTCCTAATCTTCGTTCTTCTTATAAAAAGAAGAATCTTCGTTCTTCTTTATAAAACTCGTTTCAATAAGAGTATCAAGGCTAATTTTCTTTTTAAGCGAATTAAATAATGAATTTCATGAACTTACATTTTCAAAATAGGAAATGAAAAGTTTTCTGTCGAAATTCCGTCATTGGTAAACCAATTATAAACAAAAACATTAGGAATATTTAGGTTCCATCAATTTAACAAAGTGAAACACGAAACCAGTGTCATATTGCACGAATTTCGTGATAACAAGAAATTTCTATTTAACCTTGAATTCGAGACGTAGTGAAAACGAACAAAATCCAGATGAAAGAGGCCGTGCAACGCAATTACGAATCTTGTTGCGCTCTCACTGGCAATTAGCAATTTGGATCACGACTCGGAGAGCACAGGACTTCGATTCGGGCAAACAGTCTCGGATTCGGAGGGTCGAATCAGTTTCAGACGTCATTCGGTACGCGGCAAGGGGCTTAAAGCCAATTCTAGTGGGTCTTGTTAGACAGACAGACAGCACAAGGCATCAATAAATAAGCAAGATCAGTGTGGGGATTGAGGAGGCAGTCAAACGTATTTGAGAACCGAACGAATACCTCAATCCCATGCATATAGGAGCACGAGCTCGCACTGATGGTTAAATTTTGTAACATTAGTAATAATTCGATGGTTAAAGAAGAATGAATGAAATAGAATATCAAAAAATCAAGTACAAATCAATGAAATTTCATATACGAAAAGCCAACATAAAATTATGCTGTACAACATTTATGCTTTATGCCAGAAAAAATGAATTATTTATGAAACGAAAAAAAATATATTTCCCGCACCATTTTATTAATTTCGTTGGTTTCCACGTAACATGTGATTTGTACTGAAGACATTTTTTTGATTATCTTCTTTTTTTTCAACTCAACAATATTCTCGCTTCAATAATTTATATGCTCTTGTGATCAAATCGTTTGAAGCAAACTTGAACCCGAATTATTCACCGTCTCACCTCTCGTTATAATTTCGAAACGAGCATACATCCGCACATACAACTAATCATCAGACACGTGATAGACTTTCTGAGCACAGCTCATCACGAACGAGCGCCTCATTCTAGCAGCCTCGCTTCGTTATTCGTTATGCAAACTTCGGGAGGACCGGGTAATCAAGAATATCGAGTTATATACGGTGTTCTCGACAATTGTTTGTCCCATAGCTTAGCATCCGAGACGACTCGTTCTGCCTTTCATACCAAGCACAAAGCATTTTGTGTAGATACCCATTTAGCTGAAGATTCGTCTTTATAAATATATATAAATATTTAAGGTTATGTTGTGTATTAAAATAAAGTATATTTTTTAATCAGGATGAAGAATTGATTTGAAACGATTGGCTATTGGATTTGAAAAATTTATGCTCCATTATTGCTGGTAGTTTTTATCATTTTTTTATCGTATTTTTTTCTATTTCTCATTTTAATGAATTGTATGCTTTTGTTTTACGTTTTTATTCCTGCAGTATGTACGTATATAATTTCTGAGCTAAACTACCGTTTTTTCTTGTGATGTCATCTGTGCCGTTGTACTATTCCCAGACACTGCGGTGTTGATTAAAAAAATGTTGCATTGTGGTGCCGCAGGTCCTCGAGTTATTTTCTTATCCTCATCGCCCATATTGCATTCAGTCGCTAAGCCTGCTCAGTTCAGAAAGAGAAAACTCTCAGTTCTACTGCTCAACGTTCGATATCTGCATGGGCTTTCCCTTCTATTAATTTTCTCATCCAATCTTTTAGTTTAAACTCCCAAACAATTATTGATGCTGTTTTTTAAACGCAGTATGAGGAAAGGAATCGCCAAGACTCTTATTTCATCGATTATCCCTTTTTATACAATTCAAAAAAGAATCGACCGGTTAAACAGCATCACGTTTTATGTTTTCCGTAATAATCACTGTCGTTCATTGATCAAACTGTTTGGATCCCATGAATCTGAATGGTTGAAAAAAATTGATCCAAGGACCGAAATCGGGGTCGAAAACTGTTGCAATGTTTTTTAGTCGCACGCGTTCTGCTATCGCGTGCGCGCTCCCTAAAAGGTTCGGGGTAGAGAAAACGACCATGAGACCAATCCTGAAGAGCATAAATATCCCATGAAAAATCCTTCATCAAATGCACCTTTCCATCGTGGGTATTTTGAGCCCTGAAGGACAATCTAAAAACTGTCCGTGCGAAAATCTTCCATTGTGACATTTCAGGTCAGAAATAACGACTCCATGATGTGACCTAATCAGAATCGTTGAAACGCGGGGACAAAATTGTTATTCAATGCACTACCTTATCATAAATTTTATAACAAGAGGAACATAAGACGATAGTTCGTTGAGGATCATGCAACGTTTGTATAATCATCGGTCGTTGGAAACCCTTTATATTTAGGTCACAACACAAACGTGAGATATTTTATTAACAACTTAATATATCATAACAGAGAAAATGTGCGAAACTTTTACATTGACGTACGCAATTATTCATAATTATATTATATTCGCGATCATTCAAATTTAGGTTGCACGATTATATGCAACTGACTTTACCGTATGATATTCCACGCAAGTTTTGCTCGCTAGCTATATTATCACCAACTTTGTTTCGTTCAATTATACACATATGTATTTGTATCTACGTGAATATATCCATATATATGAAGATGTATTATCCCGACGTCAGAGATCGAAAATTCGGAAACGTTGCAATGCTTTCCATGTGTGCGGTTATGGTATGAAGTCAAGTTGTCGATATACCTGTCATAACAATCTGCCCAGTGCAGCAATGTGGCTTCGAATCCTAGTGAAACATAATTGATCAAATATAATTATTCGAGGGAAAAGTTATATCTCGATGATGCAATATTATTTAACACAACATTTTCATGTCTGCACAACGCCATATAATAAGTTGCAAAATGACCGACAGCGGGAGGTTGGTGCATGTCTGGCTTGGACGAACGTTAAAGTTTCGAAGCCTCGGGCGAGGTTAATACTTGGTTGGGTAACCTCTCACTTAGCCTTAGTGCTAATGAAACTGAAACTCACAATGAGTAAGTTATCCTTGCACTAAAAATAGTATTTTGTTGAAAATGTTAAAATACCATCACCTCAATAGTCCATTTGGTTAAACATCAAAATATACTGTTGCGATGACAATAATTTGTTCGATCTTAGAAAGTAACAAAAAATTGTTACTGAATTAAAGTAAATGAGAAAGAACCTTGAAATGTAATTAGAATTGAAAGTAACACTCGAGTTATTTTAGAAAGCCTATCAGACAGTGAGTTTCTTGTTGGACTCGATTTTTGAAGACAAGGATTCCCGGAAAACTGTGTAACTTCATAATAAGTAGATTGGATAATTGTCGCGTCAGACGCAATTCCCCGAGCACACACGGCGACAACGCCCTCTGCATTATCTGTCTCGGTGAATAAGAGTCTACACATGGATAGAAAAAATATGTATGTTTGTGCATGATCTCCCCCGCTGCTTGAGTGGCCAGCGCGAATCGTTGGGAAGCAATGTTCTTCATCTCTTGACCCGAGCACTAAAAAGATCGGACTTTACCGCGTGCTCGCGCATAACTTTGAGGGACTTTAATGCGAAACTCTAGACTCTGGTCACGAGCTATATAGATCCTATATATTTCGTTATTGAGGTCAACGACCAGAGCCACGTGGGCATTTGAAGAGGCTCGAGAAGATTCGCAAAACTTGGATGTTGACCAGAAACGAAAAAAAATAGTGTTTTTGTTTCTTTATTATTATTTATTAATAGAATAACGAGAAAATACTATTTCGTACTCGATGCAGATCAGATTATTTTCACGTCTCATTGGACCACGCCCAAATTTTAAATGAAGATGTTTATCACTGCCTTGGACGGACGCTGAAATGTTACGAAAATTATTATCGGCTCTTCAACTTTACTCTTCAACAATGATTTTGTTTTGCAAGCTGAGAACATTGTCATTACGAATTAAATTTTTTTTAAATTTTGACATTAGTTCTAACTCCGAAAATTATTATTTCGTCGCCGCCTGTTGCATTAGCACTCTCGCCCTCAATTCTGTTACTCTCGTAGGCTTGGGGGAGCAGTGGCAGTCCGACTATTTCCGGCTTCTTCTGAGTAAAGATTATTCTTGTCCTCGAGTTTCTGCCAAATAGGCCGACGGATTTAATACCGGGCGTTGCCTTTATCGCCATTCACCCTGCGCGTGTGTATTTACATGTGGACAATAACCAAACACCCAACTAGTCATTGACACACTTCTGGCTCATTTTCACCACTTGAATTTATTCATAAAAGAAAATTTTCCATCAAATGCTTAGGCTTAAAGGGCTCAACGTATTAGTCTTGCCTCAGTCACACTCAAAAGTCAACTTTTTAGTGGATTTTTCGAAAACTTGGATTTAATTTACGCGATCGTCTAATATTGTCAATTTTGACATCTCATCAAAATTTGAAAACTTATAAACGATGAAAAAAAAAGATTTATGATGAAGTTTAAAGTTTCAGCAACAACCTATTTTTCCATATTTGTAAATCGTTTTATCTCCCAAACTACACGGTCAGAATTCTTTATTCATTTTTTGACAACATTCTTCATACGTTTCTCAGTAGTTGAAGGAAAAAAAGGTCAAAACAACATTGATCGTTTTGTTAACTCAATTTTCAAGAAAAATGAAACAACAGATGTTGTCAAGAAACTGTTTTTAGAATAAAGGGCAAACAGCTGTTATCACACAACCTTTTTACATACTCGTATGGAAAGCGTAATGGACTTGGATGGGAATGTCGAAAGAAAAACGACGTTCCCTCAAAGTCTTTCCGGCTTTACTAAAATGCACACGTATCGAAGCATCTTAATTACACCGCGGCCTACCCACCAACCAGAAGCTTTTTGTTTAACGCTGAGAACATTACCTGCCTAATTTTTTCTCAGTTATACGAAAATCCGACATGATTGCAAGAGTATTCAATATTCGACAGTTATTCATTCAATTCAGACGACAATAGTAAGTAGTAAAAAAGAAATATCAAATTTATCGAGATACTGTCGAGTGAATATCGAATGGTAAAGGAATTTAAGCAGAACTGTATCAAGAGACGCCATAGGGACTTGGCGCTAAGTATTTTAAAAAAACTAGTATTCAAATGATTAAACGACACGCTTGTTTACTTCTGGCCTATTTATAAAATTCATTTACAAAACGCATACACGTCGTCTCTTATGTCGAACTGATTCTATGTGCAATCATAGATTTCGCTAACTCGGCGACCAAGAGACATGGCCAGATATCTGGCGACGAACATTTTGGGACTGATGAGGTTAGGGTAATTTCAACGAAAGTTCAGAGAAATTCGAATACCAAGATAAAAGATGCAAAAGCAATGAAATTGACGATGATTTTAAATTAAATTAACCAGCTATTGAATCTCATCGCATAATGAGTAGTTCTTTGAGTGAGTTGGCGAATGAAGTCGCGAGCATATCGTTATTTCATTCAACAAAATATTCCAAATGTGCATTCACATTTAAGTTTCAAGTAAATTATTCGCTGGAGTCGAAAAGATTCAGAGAAACTTGAGACAACGACTTTGAAGCAATTGTTCCAGAGATTGTTCTGGGATCGTGTAATTTGAACAAAGAATTTTTTTATCTCGAAAATTACAATGTACTTTGAGGCAGGAGAAAGGAGTCATTTCGTATCCTTATGAACTTATAATATGACTACTTATGAAACTTGCAGATTACTTTCAGAAAATGTTGAAGAATTTTCTTATCCTTCCTTTGAAGAACGACAGTTGATGTCTCTCTACAGAAAAACTATTGACATTTCTAGACAAAACATTCGCTGCTCTTACATTGCACACTTCATTCTTCTTTATTCTTCGTGCCATAGAATTTGATGCTTCCCTCATGAACTGTTCAATTGAACGAATTATAAAAACTGTAAAATCTCGTAAAGCTTGTACATTTTCTATAACAGTCATTATTATTCTTGATTATTATTTCATCATTGGATTTGGATTGGCCCTTCGGGTGAAATTAAATTTTTATGATCGCATAAAGTTTGCACGAATAGCGAAGCTATATTTACTTCATAGAACATGCATACATTTTGAGAGTAATATCGCTTGAAACTTTGTGTTCATTAAAAGTCTATTATTCCATCCCAAAAAAATGCGAAGATTTCTATGGGATCCTGTGGCCCATATTGAAATATGTCGTTGATTGTTTTTGCTTGCGTAAATTACGTGTTGGATATTGGATCAAAATTTTTAATGCTGTAAGGTGATTAAAAAATTGACATAATGCCCTTCAGGCCTCGCCCTGTCGTTTTCCTACAAAATTTGAAAGAATTCTGGTGACAAAGTCAAGGCACTATTGTGAAACTACAAATGCACAATTTTAAAGAAATCCACCATCTCGTCCTCGAGGAATTGACAATCATAAAATCAACACATAACTTTGATGTTAAAAATTTTCTACAAAGATTGTTTTTCAGTTTTTCCCAATTATAGAGAAACTTGACGAAGCATATCTCAAAGAAACGAGAGTCTTGACTGTTCAGTGCCGTAGAAACATCGATCGGAATTATTACAAACTCCGAAGCTGAAAAATGGTGTATTACACAAAATACAGAAATATGGGAAATAAATTGGCGGTGCAGATTCGCACCACAAACTTTTAATACGATCTTTCCGAATTTTTTTGAAACATGATCGAGGGATAATTTCCCACTAAGGCAAAAAATGTCAGAATTGGATGATCTCTTATAGTCGACGATATTGAAATAATTATTGATGTGTTGATTTCAGGTGGTTCCGGGAGGGCGGAGGGTGAAGGCGGCTCGAACGATCTCGGCGGTGGTCGGCGAGGAGGCGGCGGGAGCGGCGGAGTTTTGGGCGGCGGCCGGGGTTCCGGCACTTCCGGGAGCGGCGGCGGTGGTGCCGGGGGCCGTTCGAGAGACGAGCCAAGACGTCACACCCTTAGCGGTGACCATCAACCATCCCTTCATCACCAACAGTTTAATACCCCACAACTTCATCCCCTTCATCCCCATCATCTTCCACCGCCACACGGACAGTACGGCACACCGCCAAATCGACACACAACCATGGATCTCGAGGTGAATAGTCCGCGTAACATGTAAATATATTTTGCTTGTTTTTGTTTTTTTTTTTTTTTCTTTGCCTTATTCATTTCGAACATTTTATCACCAAACTTATTTCGTACAGACACTTTATTTTATACAACTTCGAACTTGAACCATACTTATTAATGAATTCAATATAAATTCTCCGAAGTTTTTTCTCAATTCCAAAAATATTGAGCTTACCCATTCGAACCGTGAAACGCCATGTTGAACGGAAGGTTTTTTTATTATTCAACTACTATTTCAACAAAAAATACGGATTTTTTTATAATTCTGCATGATTCCTGGGACGTTTACGAATTTTAAAAATATATACATCAACAGTCATTATTTATCAATTGCTCAAATACCATGCACATATAAATAAATTGTCGATTTCGTGGTATTTAATGGATGTTTAAAAGATTTTCGTACGGTGGTTTTTGTCTGGAGAAAGGAAAAAACAATGTATTCTATTTTTCCACATTTCGAATTCAAATGATTAATTAGCGACCTCAAAAACTTTCGGGTGCCAAGTTGGAAGTTAAGCTACAAACTATAGAGACCAAAATTTATTGTCTTCTCATGTTTTCTCCTTCTACGCGCAAACTTTCATCAAATTTCATGATCAGTCTCCATGAAATTGTCAATGAAAGTTTCAAGAAAAATCTTAATATGACAAAAGAAAAGTTAGATTAATTGGAAAATACGAAGTATCGTGTCTGAAAAAAGCGATTTACAATTGAGAGGTATGTGAGGAGAAGAATGTCCAACGTCGTCTTTGTGACTCTATTATATGACTTTGGCCTTTTAGAGGCCGGAAGATATTTAGAAAGATTGCCGTCGAAGTCTCCGTTCCTCTCTTTTCCGTTAATCTTGTTACTGGTAAAAAGTTCTATCAACCTCCGGAGCAATTCTTCAGCCTTTTGTAATCTCTTCCTTTGTATCTTTTTCGCTCCGAAACGACGAATTAATTCGTCTTAACGATCTCGTTGAAAGCGCACTAAATAGAACATTGGCGAGTTGTATCAGTCGGTCGGATTCTTAGAACTACGTAAGGTTTTCTTACTGAAACGATGAAAACTCAACGACTTCTTTTCCAATTAATTACGATCTCGAACCAACTACAAGTTATATTGACTTACTCGAGATTCTCGAATTGCTTGACATGCCAAAATGGAGTCATAGAATTTCGCATATTTTCTCGAAAAATATTTCCTGAGTAACAGGAAACGAAGATTCCCAACTTCCAAGTTTTAAAGCACCACAGGAAATTGCAATCACTCCGCAAGTGAATTTTTGATGGTTAAACATGGAGAAATATTTATAAACTCGTACATCTTATGGACAGAGTGTTTTTTGTCTCGTTGCTTCAACTCCACTCTTTCTCCCTTAACATTCTCTTTTCTCGTCTCTGTTGACGACGAAATCGATAATTTCTCCTCTTGAACAGAAATAGGGTTGTACATAGATATATGTCCCTGTGCTTCACCAATAATCGAGCGTCCCTCACATTTGGCTCATCGCTATGGCCGAGGGTGGAAAGCTCAATGACACATGGACTCTTTGATCGAGAAACTCGTCGTTCGTCGTTCTACAAAATATTCCCATCTTAAACTCACATCCCCTCACTTCACTCGACCTTTTTTTCTCTCTCGAGACTTTCGTTTGTCCCGGTGATTCGTTAGGACTTTCGTCTCCCGACATAAGCTTTTACCAAAACCACAAAGTGTGAAAATTGCAGGCTGTAGACTCTCTTTCTTTTCACAAATATATCATGTACCTGCCCGTACTTACGTGGTCCACATCTCGATAAAACATTAAGTTACGAGGGATCGAGTTTCACTGAAGAGTTTTTATTTCGAGGTACAATATTCTCAGATGCAACAAAATTCAGCACCATCGAAAAAATTGTTTTTTATACGTAGTTTTTTTCACTCACCGAGCTCATTTATAATAATTGCGAAATTGATTATTTAACGGAATGTATTTCATGGAAAAAATTGCTCTATTTTTCACAATAATCAATTGAACCATGATTTTTTCGAAAGGAAAGGGTATTTTTATGTATTTCTTTTGAATCTAATAAATGTTTGTTATTATTATTTTCATCAATATTTATCTCTGTATGATTTTTTGTACGAGATTTTATCTTTCATGAAGAACTGCTACGAGCGAGTGTATGACAAGCCAAAAAAATGTGTCGATTCAACGTAGTTTCGTGCTTTGGTCGATTTAATTGGACGTGTTGGAGTATGTCCTGCGGTCACTTGCTCATTGTGGGGTTATAATTGGATAAGATATATTTGACGCGTGTCGTTCTCGTGTCACGCATAGGTCAATTTCTCTTTTTGAATGCAATACCACCAGAGTTTACGATCCGATAGCTGATAATTAAACAGCAATCCCATGTATAACGTAATGCGCACTTTTCAAAAGATTTCGAAGGCTGAAATGCACTCATGCACGAGGTATTTCATCGATACTTCCAATGAATCAACGCAAATCTATCAGACCAAACTCGGTGAATAAATTTCTTTACCCAAACAAACACAAATAGAATCGATAAAATTCCCCCGACGGTTCGCCATCGACGCAAGTATTTCAATGAAAATTATTATCCTGACAATTTCGATCATTTACAGCAACAATTCCAATTGGAATGTGGCTCTCAATTGCCCATTTTATTTGGCACTGCGCCCTAATCCTATTATCGAAATAGTCTTTTGAATGTGTTTCAATTTTATAGTCACGTATTTAATTTTTTCGTCATATTTTCAAACTAAACTCACAGTACGAGAAATTTTGAAAAAATGCAATGGAATCCTTTGGAATGTATTGAGTTTACAAGGAAATTATCATTCTAACGCTTGTGGTAATTTAAGAAAGAACGCGTTTTTCATGAAATAGTACGGAATCAGAGCATTCGTTGAATGTGGTCTTTGTGCAATTAATAGACAATGACTGTTCGTATTTTATTCCCATTTCTTGAATGTCCCCGAGACCCACGTAGAATAAAAATAATTTTAAAAAACCCGGTATCTGTTGCTGAAATAGTAGTTGAATAATCAAACTAACTAACTAACGAACTAACATTGTCAGTTATATCTCCTAAAATACTTGGTTCACAGTTTTTGCTGTTGTTTTTTTTCTTTTTTTTTCAACTTAACTAATTAGGATTAAAATAACCTGCGCCAGTTCTCATTTAGCTGCTTTTTCACCGCAATTCTTTTCATGTTTTCGATGTGAATATTTTTCCGAAAATTTCTTGATGGTTTTAATTATAAAGAAAAAAGATTCTATTTAAAGTGAACATATTTTGACGATTCTCTATTTTTTTATGTCCTACTGGAGAAATAATTTATTATAATCTAAAACGTAATTTCTTGAGCTCCACTGTACTTCATCAGCTGAGTTTGATGAAAAGAGGAATGATAAAAACATTCTACAAAAATCTCCACACAAATTTATTCGGAAATGGACGTGCTTTTGTTTTCAGTAATTTTAATGAGTGTTTCATCCAAGCACAACATTCACCTATGACTGTTTCAAAATTATTGTACCCTTTTTACTTGAGTGTTTCTAACCTTATCTGTGTTTTCCGTGTTTTTTTTCCTATTTAACAGATGGGGACCAAGTCTCGCCAGAGAAAGGTAATTTATAATTCTTTCTGTATAATTCAATCGTTCATTTTTGGTGTTCATGCACGATGCATGCGTCGAAAACCAAAATTCTTCGTACATGCATTACATAAAAATCATCTGAAAACGTAAATTCCTCGTTGGATGATATTCAATTTGATGAATCTTACGTATAACAAGTCAAAAGTTGAAATAAACAAAAAATAAATGAAATTTGAAAAACTAGACTGAAATAATCCACGTTCAAAAAGTCTGTGATTAATTGAATAGAGTTTTAAAACTTGCTCCCATCAACATACGATGCAAATTTTTTTCCTTCATTAGGTGAAGAATTAAATTAATGATTCAACTAAAAAAAAAAGTATTTAAAGTATGAGAAGTATGATAATTCAACAAACTCATAAATAATATGATTTAAAAATTGTCAAAGATCAAATATCAGAATTCTCAATAACAACAGAAATAACATTACAAAAGAGTATAGCAGTTTTATTTGAAATAAAAATGATAAATCTCGCAGTCGCCTCTGCCGAGGGGATATCCACCTCCCTCTTCGACGATGCTCTTCGATGATGACCCGGGCATCATGTCTGAGGTTGAGACATCGAGCACCGGATTCCGGAGGGGTGGAAAGCAAAGAAGCAGTCTACCGGTTGTCAGAACACCCAGCAAGACTTTGGAGCGACCACTAGGTAAAGCACACTCCGTAACTAACTATTGTATTGAATAAAATGTGAGATTGCGGCTTAAAACGCATATCCCAGCTACTAAAAATTGAGCTACTACTTAAATTCATGAAAACGGCTTGATTCTATTAATAACGATCGTAAAATACAAGTATCATTCTTATTTTTGAATTTCTCGAATGAATAGAAAAATATCTTTTTTTTTTTCATGAGAAGCAATGAAATCAAAAATTTACGTAAGAGAGATAACATTGATATTCTATTCGAAAAATGTTTTGCAGTCATTGTTCGTTAATGAATTATTAGAATCTGGTTTGAAAGATTGTTATGGAATTTTTTACGACCCAAAGAAGAATCAAGTATGAAATATATATTAAATTCTGCTACTCCTCAAACGCATGTACCTTTCCTCATCCATCCAATGAAGCATTGCGTGTGTGAGTGTGGTTTACCTGACAAAACAATGAATTTCTGTGGGCGACTCCCTAGGTCAGGTGTTCCTGCAATACAGGAACGAGACGAAGAGGGCGCTCCTGCCGAACGAAATAACGAGCATAGATACTGTCAAGGCTCTCTTCGTGAGGAGTTTTCCCAAACAGCTTACGATGGAATATCTTGACAGTCCTCATGTTAAAGTTTACATACACGACAGCACCAAAAACATGTTCTACGAGCTCGAGGATCTCAGGTTAGTTTCATCAATCAACATTTGTTTCTTAAGTTTTTTTTACCAACAAATATTATTGCCTTACATTCATCATCTTAGCTCAAGTTTTCCATGTGGTTTTTCTTATATTTATTATTTTGATTCATCAATTGAAACCTCGTGGGATACACAAATGAAAACATCAATGGACAATGGTTCACTTTTCCCTCGTCGAAAGCACCGTCGATTTGAAAAATCCAAAGATTATTTACTTTTTGATAGTATTTTTTTGAAAAATCATCAGACACAACCACGACACCAATGAATTTCTATTGATATGCCATGTTTTTCGTTTTTTTTCATTTCAATAAGGTCTCACCTTCGTGACATCAAGGATCGAAGCGTCTTACGTTTGTTCGAGAGTACAGACGGTGTTGCTGGAATTCCTGGACCAATGGGAGTGCCAGTTGGTGGAGCAGGACTCCCGGCCCACTGGGAGGATCAGAGTTACTTTAGCGAGCCCGAGTTCGACAGTGAATTTCAGCACCAGCACATACACAAGAGCAAGGTAAGGATGTAAAACTTTTGCTCTCGAGAATTCTCCTCGAAGTAGGCCTTGAGAATACATTTTCCACCACAAACTTTGACCCTCAGAAATTAATAAGCCATCGTTGATCGAGTGGTGAAGAGATGTTCCGTAGTTATGTCAAAATTCAAGTAGTTTTTCAAATCGTAGATCGAACATCTACAAAATTAAAATAATAATTACGAAGCTTACGTTCAGTCACTTTCTGGAAACAACTTTCGGTTTATTTCGCATTGTCAATGTATATTTTGCGTTGAAATTACAAACAAACAAACTCGGAGATATTTTTGAAATATTCTTCATCGACCAGTCGACAAAATATCTGTCTTGAAGCTGAATAACCCGACAGTATATTCTTTGTCAATTGTCACACACGTAAACAGCAGACATCATTTTTTTTTTATTATAAAAATACAATAGCAAAATATAATACGAGTAATAAAATTGAATCTGTACATCGTGAATCTGAGCAAGTGGCTATTTGTAAAGAAAATACAGAATTTTTTTTTCAAACACACACAAAAAAAAAATTAGCTATCTTACGTATAATACCTTACGGTGGCAACAGGATAAATATAATTTTGCGTTATCGTTCGCTAAATACGGTCGTTAAGGTTCTGTACAGTTAGTTATTTATCTCCCACAACTTATTATCAATTTATCAAATTAAGCTCGTTAGAAACGTAAATATAAAAAAATCTAGAGACTCAGAACGAGCTTTTTGAACAGGGTCGTAAAAAAATGCACTCTAATAACGCTGTCTTTGTTTAATTATTCGATATTTCGTAGAA
Organism: Campoletis sonorensis; assembly: GCA_013761285.1. Taxonomy (NCBI): domain Eukaryota; kingdom Metazoa; phylum Arthropoda; class Insecta; order Hymenoptera; family Ichneumonidae; genus Campoletis; species Campoletis sonorensis. The sequence goes on from JACEOJ010000111.1 coordinate 134,787, forward strand.
AAGTTCGAGCTACTTTTTTACCATTTCGATATCTCATTCTGATGACAGTCAATTTTTCATCTCAGAAAGGAAAGAAATTCTCACCTTTCTTTAATTAATATATTGCTTTTTATGATGAGGATTTCATTAATGAATTTCTCACGATGCATTGATAATCTTTATGAGTCTCCGATGGGTTACTTTTTCTTTTTTTTTAGAATTAGAACATTCTCGCTTCACAACCCTGTTTGAGTATTTTTAATTTTTGTTTCCTCTTCAAATTATACCAAACGAGTGTGTCGTGTTTTGTTCTCTTTTTTTTTCTTTTTTTTTCGGGAAAAATGAAAAAAACGTTGTTTAATGGATAAAAAATATTGTACAGCATGCAATAAATCAGCATCAAAATAACTGGAACGGGTAGATAAAGAAATAAAAATGTATGTATCAAAATGATAATGAGAAGCCAAGTAAATGAAAAAAACAAAACAAAACAAAAAACAAATTAGAGAAAAAAACAAGAAAATGTACTAAATAACGATGAAATGCCTCCGTTGAGCATAACGTCCTGAAAAATGGCAAAAGTCGATGTTCTTTAAAGACTCGACATTGAAACTAGAAAAAAAAAGATGTCGTTCAATCTCAAATAAATGCAAACAATCGGCTATCCTCGTCGTCGTCATCGTGAATATTTAAGCAAACCACTGAAGTACTCGAAACGTTCGTTTCCCGAGATCCGACGAACGCATATAAAAACAAAAACTTTTTCTCGATAACCCACAAATTGAAAAATAAAAAAAAAGTCTTCAAAGACGAGTGGACACAAAACGAGCCATGCAAACACTTGAAAAGTCTTCTTGGCATAATGTTTCGTGAAACGAATCATTGTTAGCACCCTCGTTAATCGTTTATGCAAACCATTTTTTTTCCCCACTCGACGATATCAAAATTGAACGAGCGAAACATTGAATACCGTTCCGGCTTCTAAAACACTTGACAGTTCGATAAAAGTGTTTTTTTTTTTCTAACATGGAAGAACGTTCGCCGCGGAAATTTTATAGAAATTGATCGAAAAATGAACTTGAAACGTATCAATAATTTGAGACTATTTAAATATTTATACACATAAAATCATTCGACCTGTATAGAGAAACTTTGGAACGTGAAGGGAAAAACATTGAGCTAATTGCCTAGGAAATATCGAAACATTGATGTTGAAGTACGGGTTTGAACTTCTGTAGGGCTTTCTCAAATGCCAATCATTAAACTAGCTCTTTTCAATTTTCGTAATATTTTTTTCGCCATTTTTCATCGTTATTTCTGACTTAAATGGGTAACGAAACAATTTATCGAGTACGGCTGTCGTAAATTCACAATAAGTTTGTAAATGTTTGATGCCTCGAAATTGGCATTTTTTGATTGTTCGTGATCGATTAGAATGCTTTGCACGCCGGTACCGCTGGCAAATAGAGAGCACCGGAATATAGTTTTTTCGGTACACTACGCCAACCGAATACGAGAGCTTTTGCAAATGGTTCGATCGCACAACCATCACATATATCCATTACCAGTTTGACCTCGCCCTCCGCTGGTTCTCGTTCGTCTTCCTTTGCTGGTTGTTTCGTTTGTTCACCAAAACTGGCCAGACCAGCGAAATAATCGTTATTCAATGTTTGCGGCACGAGGAAAGAGTCGTCGACCAACGAACCATCGCCCAGTTGTACGAGACCTCGTTTCTTCTTCTCAGACTCACGTTTCACTATCGTCTTATCATTTGTTTCGCTTGATTCTTCTCTCGGGATGAAAGATACCTTTGGAAATGAACGACAACATTTTGACATCATTTTTCATTCGATACGCTAATGGAAAAATACTAATGAACACTATTAATAATTAGTCAATGCTTGTCAAGTATTCATGAATTCCCGGAGTGTTTTTATCAGTGATAATTAGTTATAACTTCCGGTACTCATAATTACTAAATAGTTGTTTGCAGAAGTTCAGAGGATGCAATGAGGACACTAGTATCAATCGGAAGATTTTTGTCTTAATTAGTCTCCAGAGCTTCGTAATCCAAGAAAATGACTTTAAGTTTCGACCCCCACCACCGTGAATCGTTTTATTCAGAGATAATGTACTCGGGCGAGCCTCCGGCCTTCAAACAACAGACATAGCTGTCAAGTGTACTTGTCCAGAGACTGTACGAAGTCTCTTGATACCCGATGAGTTGCCAAATTTAAGTTGAACAAACTTCTCCATATTTGAGATAAGTTCTTTCGTTGATGTGAGCTTTTCTATAAGATTTTCTCGACCGAATTCTTAATCACATTGAAAATCTGGACTTCGTATCATGTATTTTCTCTAGAAGTTGTATCCATGAGGTTTTATGACAAAACAACTGGAAGTTGCTTTATTTCGACGTACCTTAATATCTGACGTTGTCTCTCTCTTAACAACTTTTTTCTTAGACTCGAAGTTTTCAACTTCCGTTGAGACTGTCTCGTCGTTCGAGGAACTCTGCCTTTTGTGATGTTTTTCTCTCTTGAAAAGATTGTGGTATTGTCCATCTGTGAAACTATAGCCATTTGCATTGCCAGGCAAGCCAGTTGGTGCCTCAGCCAATTCGGGTACACCGTTGTCAAAAAATTGTGATGGTCTATAAGCGCTTGCGAATGACGGAAGTGACGAGGGTTGAGGTTGTGCCGGAGCCGGTGCAGGTTTAAAAGCATCTGGATTTATTGGTGGAAAACTCATGATTGCTGGACCTGGTGGAGGTAAACTAGGGTGACGGAGAGTAACGCCATTCTGGACTAACTGGATGTCAGCCCCAGGATTTATTTTTACCTGTAAGGAAAAATTCTTTTAAAATGCATTGAAAATGAAATTTGACACTTGGAAGGCAAAAAATTAAGTTTAACTATGGCATAGGGACATCAGTGGAACTAGGAAATGGGAAATCGGTAGCTGAATATTTAAAACGGTGCAAATTTAAAATGCATATTTAAAAGAAGCTTTCGAAATTGAAATTGAGGCATTTCAATTTAAAAGGCAATTATTAAAAATGAAAACCTAGAGTTCACAATGAAAACTCCGTATTCGACAATAAATATTGAAACCAAATGCTAGTTTGGTTTAAAAATATAATTTAATTAAAAAATTCTAAAAAAGATGTTCCCATCGCACTGAGATTCACGTGAGTGACTATAAAACGACGAATTGTCTAAAATAAATTGCAGTTTTCGGGTCTTGGTATCTTTGGGCTTGTGACCAGGTTTTTTTAATGATGACCAGCTTCCAAAATATGAAAAATTACCATTTAAACTAAATATAGTGGTTGAGGTTGATTGTCGATTATGAAGTTTTCAAAAAAAAATTTATTGTTCTTACTCGATGATTTATTTGTCCACCGGTGAGGAATGGATTTCTCGGCAATGGAGGTCCAGTTACTGGTGCCTGGGTCGTTGTTCTAGGTCTGTTGTTAGAAGTATCGTGTTCGTAGTGATGAGCATGATGATGCTTATGATCCTTATGAGCCTTTCCAGCGGTTAATCCGACGTTGTACAATTGCACCATTGTCAATTCACCGAGGAGGCCACCAGAACCTTAAAGCAAATCATTGGAAATCTTTATCAGTCCTATGAACTAAATGGTGAAAAACAACAAGAAAAGTTTGTTTTTCCCAACTAACCTGGTGGTGCTTCTGGGCCCTCGAGAAATCCACCACCGAGTTGTCTTTGTTCCTGTCCCGAAATGGCGATACCTCCGCCTTTAATTACGTGTCCAACGAGCTAAATTCAACAGTTAAGTCAAAGCAATAAAAAAGAAAAACAAAATAGCAAAAGAACCAAATTAAAATTTTGCAAAGAAACATGCACAAGAATCTCATTTGCAAATTCTTTCACAAATTGCAAACCACGAACCGTCTACGTTCGAAAACGAGTTTTGGAGCGTTTTTTTAGTCTTCTTTCAAATGACATCCTTACTTTTGAAACAATTGCAGTGATTTTTCCGCGAAAATAGAAAGAAATGAGTAACGCGTAAACGAAGCTTCTTATACAAGCAAAGGTAAAATGCTGACTTTCGTCAATCTGTCATTAGCGCATTGTTTAGCAGGTGGGAAAATTAGAACACGTATCTTCCACTCGACGTTTCTCGTGAGTGACATAGCATGTGAATGAAAGTGATAAAAAAATAAAATAAAAAAAATGGTCGAGGAAGTCTCATACCGAAGCGCGTTGCACGCGAAACGATTCCCCACGCGTTTACGAAGATTGGCCCAACAATGGAACAGCGAATAGTGTCTGTATCGTTTGATATCTCGTATCTTGGCGAAAGAACGAACGTACAAGAGCCGTAAGAGTTTCGTGACTAAACGAAATACCATTATAGAGTGCAATAGACTGGGGGGTGTGTTTCATTTTCGTGTATGTGTGCGCGATAATGAGCCGACTCACGAATGTACGAAGTCACGCGGGGAAACATATACTTTCCTCCCGGAAATTCACGTCGAGATTACTTTCCAAAACTCTTATCGACAATCTCCAACATCTAATAATATTTTTAGCCTCATTAATTGAAGGTTTCGACTTTTAGCAACTACGATTGTGACGTAATATCGATAGATTCGCATTTAATCAGACAAAATACGGATTACCGGGAAAAGTTTCGATCAATTATCGAAAATATTTTAATTTTAATGAAATCTGTTTATTATTCACATATTTCTCCAACATTTCTAATTGAATTCATGAAAAAAAAAAAAAAAAAACAACGCGATAGAGTATTATATTTTCATTCAAAGGCTGCTTCCAGACTTTTCATTTTTATATTCTGAATGAAACCTGCTATGAAATAGGGCAATTTTTTTTTCATCCGAGCCGTACCTTTCGTTTTTATCAATTTTCTTACCCTGTTATTAAAACCACGGCCCACGCGCTCGTCGTTGACCCAGATTTGCCATTCACCCGTACGACCGTTCCAGCTCTGGCAGGAGTGATACCACTTGTTCAATCTTAGTGGATAGTTCAGTCTGTACAGATTATGACCGTCTATGTTCATCATGTAGTAAGAGCTTCTCGCCGTGTTTGCAATCCACGACAAAATTCCTCGTGGCTGATCACCGACTGAAATTTATCAAACGATCACATTTACTCGTCATTTTCCAAAGATTTTGACATCTAAATATCGGAATCCAAAAAGATTTTGAATCATTTGTAATTTTTTATGTCATTTAATCCTAAATTAGACGTTCGTATCAATGAAAATTTCTCTTTAACTCTTCTCGCGCTAAAAATACACGATGCGAATTACAATGTTTTCCACGATATTACAAAAGTTAATTTCTCCTTGGAATTTTCATGAATTCCTTCGTTCGATCCTGGGAAATAATTTCAGGTCTGACTTCATTTATTGATCGAATAGATATAAGGAAAGAAAAGAAGAAGATAACAAGGCAAATAAACAAATGCGCGCATTGCAACTTTCTCAGCAGCTTTATGGAAGATCTGTAGTAACGAGACACTACGCCTGATATCCTTTCTAAATCCGTACCCGCAAAATACACACGTGCGTATAGCAATATGAATAAGTGCAAAAAGAACATGCGTATTTTTTTGCTATATGTTCTTAGAAAGTGGCTGGCGATAAAACCGATTTAAGTACAGTTATTACGAGCCATTCTCGACGTAGATTCCATTTCAACTTTTCATTCGTCTGTTACAACAGTCGCGAAGAAATTTGACAAAAAATAGAGATCAATGAAGGTAAAAAGTTGAAGAATTTATATTATTAAAACCACATTACCTGCGTAAGAAAATAACGGATGATCGTTGGTGTGATTCGTGAATTTGGTCCACATGCAAAGTGTGAATTCCTTGAGATCAGGCATATCGACCTTGTAATGAATATACTGGAAAAATGAAGAAAAAGAAGATGGATAAATTTCATAAATAACAAAATAAATTCCGACAGAATGTACAACAATAATTATACAATGGAAAATTGATCTTTGTGAATGGAAATCACAAGATCCAAATAATACAGTAAATACAGCGTATTTGCGATACCAGTTTGTTTGATATTTTATATTCAAAGTTTTTCATCAAGCAAATTGAACAAATTAAGTTTTCAAAATGTTGCTTTACGTTGTAAATGTTTATAATCACATCGCGATCCCGGTTAAATACCAAAAAACTTAATTTTATAAAGATGACAATAAATTTGTCCTAAAAATCCCAATTCCAGACAGTTGCATCAGCTCGTTTCGTATTCGCAACAAAATAATTGATCATAAAAACGATTTATCGCCATGACTGAGTGGCAGAGAGAAAGAGAGAAAGAGAGAGCCGATGTCTGGGTAAAAAAATAATTATGAATGTTCTGAATATCGTCAAAGTAATAGTCCTGCCGCGGTCATTTTTTAATGGTTTCTCTAACTGTTGAGTCAATTGCCTTTTTCACTTGTTTCAAGAGATAAACGTAGGAAGATCTCTATTACGAGGATGAGTCTGCATTTGTGCGATTACTGTTATCCGTGACAATTGTACTTGAGCTGTGAGTGGCACAAAACGCATTTGTTGAACGACGTTAACGTCGGCCGAAGACGTCCCAAACCGGAAGTCAAGTCCATCTCAACCACGTACAGGCGTTACCATCGCGGTAATCAGTGAAAGTTCTACTCCGGTGTACACTGTATTACCATACGTACTATATACATATGCTGGTAAGAAAGTATGTTGGACTATCGTAAATAACGTGTATACAGTACGTATATACACAAGAGAGACGCGCCTGCGAGAGAGGTCTTCTTGTAGCGCGGCCAAGTGAGAAATCGTTTACTCTGAAACTGACCCTTTCTCTCGTTCTTTCCGACGTCGAAACGTAACAAAAAATAAAAAACACACAAAAGATTAAAGCAGACGTGAAAACCTCGGGCGTTTACATGGGATAAATCATATTAATAGCATCGATGTTGGCTCTCAAAAGACCCAAATGACGAGTAGGAATGAAACCGCAGGGAGAAATAAAGCCTGTAATTAACTTTTTTTCATCATTAGATACTCCGAGACGATTGCTGAACTGAAGCGGAACCGAAGCGAATTTTTACCTTATGCAAAATTACGTGATAAAGAACGTAGGAATTCGCTTTACTTCACAAACTTGAAACAATCATGAAAAAGTTAATTGCACATTTCGCTATACAGTCACGTCCAAAAAACCAAAGTGGAACACGTGACGATATTTTTCGACTGCTCTGAGAATTGAACCAAACAGCGAATTTAAATGTAATTTATCACATTAGAAAGCTTTTTTTTTTTCAAGCAATCGAAAAAGATGATTCTGTTCCTATGTTTTGGACCTCACTTGTATATCGGAATATCGCTTGCACTCTCGTAACCATGTGACACTTGCTCTTTTTCCTGAATGGATGCAGAAGCACGTCTATATCGTTCTCAACTTAACAGGAAAAGAAAAGTGGGAGAGAAAGGAATGATAGTAATTGAGACAGAAATCTTCTATGATGTTATCAACCCGGTGCTTTACAACCTATAAATATAAGTAATGCCCGCTAGCTGTAAAAGGAAATTAAACAACTTCGCATCCTCAGTAAGAACGGCGGTGAGATACAATTACTTTTAATCATTTACGAGAGGCATTTAACCTCCAGCAAACCATAATATCGGGATCGAGTTTATTCGGTGTGGTTTAAACTTCCTGCCACTCGTGAAACTGCGGCACTGTTATCAATCCTATACTGCAATCAAACCTCTTTGACACGTCAACAGCAAAACTTTTAATCGCATTTTCTACTTGATGCCTGAATGAAAATTAATGAAGTTTTCACACGTAACCCACAATAAAGTCAGAAGCTGTGCCATTCTCGCATCCATCTTCTGTATTATGTAAAAGGGATAATGAACGTTTCACGGAAGGGCGCAACTAGTGGCGTCAGGGTTTTTTTATTTTTTCGTTTTTCTTCGTTTCAATAGGTTTTTCAAAATATATCAATGTGCTTACACGTAATGCAGCTGAACGCTCGCGTTTGAAGATGCAAATAATGCCAGTCGTGGGACGGGTACGTTTTGGAATTGCGAGCATATGCTCCTGCTCTAAAGTAGTCATACGAGCGTGTGAAAAACTCTCAATACTTTGTTTCATAATACGAACAACGACTCGAGTCTTTGCTACTTTACATAGAACTCGTTGCGTCACGTCAATGAACTTTTTTTACAAAACACACTCATATACAGTCGAGATGTTGCATGATATTGGTACAGGATAATGAATTTGTAAAGACATCCATTCGTACGAGACTCGAGTAATACAGTGACTTTTATTGATCAATTTTTAAATCGTAATGACGTAGCAATTTACTTGATATACTGATCAACTCTAACGATCACTAATTTGTTACTTATTTATTGACACGAATCTTAAACTCATTCATCTTGGGGAGACTTTCATGCGAAGTTTTATTAGTCTTCTGTCAATGTTTTTACAACCTCAAGTAAACAGCTTGGATGGGAATTATAAAGTTTGGATGAAGACGAAAAAATTGAACCTCTAAAATAAATCGTTCTTTTAAATCTATTTCCCAGAAATTTTTCTCACTGTTAAAAAATTGTTTTGCGGCTATAAAAACTGCAATTGGTTCACGATTGTCCTTTCAAATTCGCAATTTTTAGTATTCACAACGCCGAATGAAAAACTTCGGGAAAAATGGGGTATAAAGTTCGATACAACTCAAGACGCAAAACTCAAGTCTTCAATAAACTCAAGTCTGGGATCACAAACTCATATATTTTTCACAACTCGACGCGCGTTGTGGAGTGGATGGTGTGTACGACAGTCCGGCGAGACGTTTGTAATGATTGCGAAATTGGATGAGCTCGTCATTACACGGAAGTGTGAAGTTTCTTGAACGCCCCTAACTCTCTGTAGCTTTTGCACACGCACTGAAAGTACCTGAATTCCATATATACTCAATTCTCGTATTTCAAATGTGTCACACGTTTCAGCGTTTTTACGTAGCTTCATAAAACTTTCCGGGAAGCAGACTTTTTCCTACATTTTTATCTGCTAGCAAAACTTCAAAAATGTTCTTGTTCTCATAGAGAAAACTTTGAGTATCGAAATTCTTTTAAAATGAAAATCGTTACGAGAGACCACGAAAATTGTTCACTGTAAAGTTCGATAATAGTTCAAGCTCAATGAATCAAATCGTTTTCAAGGGAAAAAAGAGATTTATAAAGATCCATTTCCGAGGCTCGCTGCAGTTTTGTTTTGATTTTTTTTTTTTTCCTATCGTACAAAACAGATACACGAAAATCTCATTTCTCCATTGTTTATGCAACAAGATTACCATTCAAGAGTATGCCCAAATCCGGAATATCACGTTTCTACTTCGGTAGACGAGTAACAACATTGTACACCCATAAGGAACGAACGAAAAGGCGTAGCCAACAGGTTACAGAACGTTAATCAACGTGAGTTACATCCTTTTGTTTGTCAGTGCTTAAGCGATTCAATAAACGTTGGGTCACGTACTACGATCTCAAATGATATGGAAAATTGTGCTCTGAAATACTTGACACTTATTACGAAAGCATCGATATTTGAAAGACGGTTTTTTCAAATAATTATTATGACGTGACACGTTTTCCATAAAATGTACTTTATCATATTATTTAAAAAATAATACCATAAAGCTTTATTCTTCGAAGAGTTCAATATTCAGGTTCAAAGTCCAGTTTCAAATAAGATTTTCATATTGAAAATCTTGACTGAAAAACTTCATATTAGCCAAATCCTAACTTGTTGGCAAAAAAAAAAGGTTATAGAGAGGGTTGAGGAAAAAATGTGGGATAAAAATAATTTGAAATTATTATAAATTCATGACAAAAGCATGCATTTATAATAGGGAAAAATCCTCTTTGATATATTTCGAAATGAATTGATCAAATTCAATATGTTTCGTTAATTTTGTTATTTTCCATAGTTTACAATATAATACTATACTCCACGTAAAGTTTACGTGTGATTATGCCTCGTAATACGTTATCTTTCCTTTCACGCAACTCTAAAAGTAAGTCAATGGCACTATTTTGTTGTTGTTGTATTTTCTGACATTTAAGATTAAAAAAAATAGTAATGAACAAAACGTTTTGGTGTTATAAGGAGGCGTTGAAACACGCAAATATTTTATTTTTCTTGGATCGCAATGTACGTTTTTCTGCACAATATGTGAGGCGGTAAATACCTCGGTATTGGCCAGTATATTACGCGCATTTACTAGTTTGCGTAAGTGTATACGAACAACTTGAACACTTTCCTTACCATCTCATTATTCACGGTTGCATGCACAATTGCGTGTGATCACTATCACTTGATGTGCAGGCCTCATATTATTGTGGATATTTTATCGTGTGAATAGTACACACGGCACTGAATCAAATTTCCCGTCTGTTAGAACTTGCTGGTCATTTTTAAATCCACATTCCACCAAGTACATTATAAAAAGAACAATAAGCAGACTAACCATTATTACTTGATTTCATTGTCAATGCAACTGACAATTTGATTAAAAGAGCTCATCGAGATTATCTGATTTAAAATAGCCGACACTCCATTTTTTTTAACGATCCTTTAATTTAGGAATCTTTACGTTGTTTTAAGAAAAAACTTCGTATATTTGTGCAAAAATCATTCGTAGATGATATAATATTATTATTTTCCTCAACAACATTTCCGTGTTCGAGTTCACCTTATTTTAAATCTTAATAGATTGATGTTAAAACTTTATGTTTCGTTGATCTGATCTCTTGAATATTTGTCAACATTGAAACATGTTTCTCGGAATTCTTTTGTTTATCCTTAACAAGCATCAACAAAACTTCTTTCCATATTAATTTCGATAAAGTAGAATTTTTTGATGCCATAGAAAAAGGGTTTTTTTGAACATTGAAGAAAACAATTTAAAATACAATCTTTAGTCATCGATCATTTATAGGCATTTATTGAATATTGTCGAAAAAATAAATCATCGACATTTTAGACTTTTTCCTAATAAGTTCTGGATCCTTCGACGATCGTTCGTCGAAATATACGCTAGCAGCCTGCGGAAGTTTCTCGCCATGTTCTATTGAGTGTGGTTTCGTATAAACGAAAATTGTAGGAAGGATTTCCCAAGCCAATATCTCAGTTTCACTTGACAGAAACTCCGATCTATTGGTGGGCAAAGGGCGACCAACGAAACCGGTCGAACTTCCGGTTTGCCGTCGTCTAGTCGTACGCTCTGCAATTCCATGCTCCGGTTTACGGATTTCGCGACGAATAGAATCGTACAAAGGTCTTTCTATCGAGTAATCTACTACTCGCTCCTGTTTTAGTGTGAACTGACCTCACACGTTTGACTATTGATTCGAGAGAAAATTTCCATTCATCTCATCACTTTTATATTTCGTTTCGACAGGGTTTTTAGATTTTGAAATGAATGATACAGTCATTAAAAATTTCGTCGCGAATTTTTTTGTCTATAACCAAACAATCGATCGAACTATCTTGTAAAAACGTTTAAAACTCTTCTAGTATTGATTCAAAAACCTATATTGAGAAATAAAAAAACGACATCACTTTTAAGAAAGTATTCTCAATCGGTCTGAGTGCTGTGCGAGCGATCCTAACGGAATCAGACATGAAATTTATTTTTTCAAACAACTTTTGAAAACAACAATGAAAATTTGTACCAAATTTCAACTGAATTTGCCAACGGCACGGACAGAAAAAAACACTTTGGTTCGATAAAACTTCAATTTCATGTATTGCAACATTTTGTTGATTCGATCGCAGGATCTTTGGTCAAAATAAATGGATGGTTCATTTAAAAAATGAGTCTGTTTATTAAATAGTTCATAATTCTGCTATAATTTCATTGGCCCCTTTGTTTGATCGAACAATTTTTTCTCTGTCTAGTTATTGGAATATCGTGGTCACTAATTTGAAAAATATATTTAAGAAAGAAGAAAACCTCTCAAAAGTTGTTCATCTTTTTTTCTTTTCCTCGAATCCCTTGGAAAAAACAGGCGTGGAATTTTCTCCAGTGGCAAAAATATTGTGTTGGGGCCCTGGCTAGGTCGACGTTGCCATGGGTTGCTCCATAAATGTGTCAACATATATTCATATACTACAACATATATAGTGTAATATGGCTCAATCGAGCCCGATGAACTTTGCGGAGAAAAGTGAAATTTATTCGTCGTTTCATGGCTCACGTGCATTTCCCGTCACGAGGGACCACAAAAGCCTAGGCCAAAGGTGTACAGGTACGTGTGATTACTATACAAGTCTGTTAGAACCGTTAGAATTGGTTTCGCCGCAATTTGTGCCTCTCGTGTTTTCTACAACTTGCTTTCATGCCTTATTGTTCCAAAACGACGATATCGACTTGGCCATTCGGCCTCCAAGCGTTTTATAGCATATGCCATACACAAAATCGTACCGCGATTTTGATAACTCCAGTTTATACCGAACAGAGATCATTCCTGCTACGGTATTGTGAGTTTCGGTTTCTTCTTTTTTAGCGCCAGGATTGCACATAAATTTTATTGTGTCCTGAATTTTTATTTCGTATAGTCTTATCGATCAGAACACTCGAAACTTCATTCTTGAAGCCCTTACTGTTGCGGAATATCCATTTTTTTTAGGTTCCGCTTTTTAAATGCTTATTTAGCATTTTTACGAATTTTTTAATCGTCGTGATTTCATTAACTCTGATATCGGCGCATGTTCATTTTCGCAAAATGCGATCTCGTTAACATAAATTTCCACTACTTGATTTTGGGAAATGTTCAACGAGTCTACTTGCACATCGTTCCCCCCTCTTCGTAATTCGAATTATGCAAATTTTCCAAGCCCCGCTTTTGCTATTTTCCATTGGAACTTGGTAGAATTCTTACCCTGATTTCAAAAAAACATATGTTCGATTAGCTTTCACAACATTTTAATAGTTTGTAATACGAGATTTTTGCGTAGTGGGGAAATGAACTGTTCTCGACTAATTAACAATGAGGTAGATATTTCGATAATTTGAATCTGTGAGGCAATTTCATTTGGAACAATCAGGAATATGATTTTCGCAGTCATTGGACGGTAATCTTGCCAAAATTTGCATATTGTATAAAGTCAAATGGAATTTCAAGGATTTCACCGGGACTGCCCTGAAATGACAGAAGTAAAAATATATTTGCGGGAAATCAAAAGACGCTTAGAGCCAATCCACTTATTGTTTCCATTTCGATCGCGTGCCTGGCGCGTGTCGACAAATTTTACGACCCATATCGAGTTTCACCCGTACCTTAGAGATTTTTTTTTCCCCGTTTCACGGCACAGCTAGCGTATCAAACGATTCAAATTAGACTTAAGTATGCACTAAAACAGTGTTAAAATTCCCATTGAACTGTCTATCTCCAATCTTTCCGACTCATATATAATTTTTCGAATTACCGAATGCCTAATGGTCACTCGATATTTCCCCATAAAGCGACAAAATTGCTCACAATTGACGAAAGCGTTTGTGAACATTTGATACTGCGTTAAGCTTTCACAGTTTTTTCAAAAACAACGCTTCGATTATTTGGACCAAACTTCTTATCAAAATAACATAGCCAATCTATAGCTATCCTTGATTTATATGTTAAAAGGGTTGACTTCGAAAATTCTTCATTTTTCTATGAAAATATAATTTATAATCACTAATGAATTCTGGTTTTTCTGACGTGACTTGAAAATTCCTAACTATAATTGCATCATAAAAATTCGGGAAATGTACAATTTTAATGCATTTTACTAAAAAAGTATTAATTTTCTTCAATTTTTAACATTTTGGAGAATAATAACCAGGGAGATGCTTATAACAAATGCTATTTTCCAAAGAAAACGGCATTTATTCGAAGAACTTAGCTCATTTCGGAAACACAAAATATCATTAATTCTAGTGAAAGTGTTGGCAGTACTCGAAAATATTGAATACGGAGCAGGGATGATTAACGCCCAAAAAATGACTCTTGATTTCACCCCGGATCATGGTATCGAAAGGAGAAACATTAAGAAAAACATCTTTCCACCGAATCAAGAGTAATCTTGATTTCTTGGAAATTTGATATTCATACTTTGTCTGTAAATTACAGCAATTCACATTTTGACACCCGACTAGCTGCTTCGTGGTTCGTTAAAGTATACATTAGTTAGAAAACAATCGAGCTTTACAGGTATTCATCGAGTGTGATTTGACCGCAGTGACAGGCGGGGATCAGACGTCTCAGTGTAGCGTGGAGGAGAAAAATGCAAAGTACAGACTATGCGCTCGAGCAAATTGCGTACACATGTACATAAAGTTACTGTTTATTTTGTATCCCATACGTACTCGTAGATTTAATCGACGTGGATATATAATGACAAACTGACAGAATGAGATTTCACCGTACAAATTTACGCTCCCAGAATAATCAACAGTGTTTGTACCTTTGTGGGTGTACACACTTTTTTTCAGTACGTTTTTCCAAGTGCATTGAAAATTATACTTGCAGTCGCGGTTATTGCACTACGATTCCATTATCACATACACTTCCAGTTTCAACACCGTGTAAAAATTGTTCGTAAAAACTTTCACATAAATATAAATACCGATGTGCAGTTATTTATACAGGGCATTCAATCCTTTTTAATTATCTCTTCATACTGCATATTCCGACATTTTGAAACAAAAACTTTTTTCGAATTCGTAACCAAATTTATTGACGAATAACGTATTGATGCAGGTCCATGAGATATTGTCCCATTCTGTGATGCTGTTGATAAATATGCACATGTCGAGTCATTGAAACTGGGATACAAAAATCTCTACACAGGAGAAAAAATGTCTTGTTTTATGAAATAACAGGACTGTATACCATGACAATAATGGAAGGAAAAAAAAACATTGAATTGGGTTTGAAATTCTCGAAAGTTTGAGGCATGTCGATTTCAATTCAAAAGCCATATACGTGTACAAAATGATGTTGGGTGGAATGCTCGAACGGGCTTGTAACAATTACTCGAGTTCCTTCACAGGATTGACGCGCAACTGTAAAACCACGCGGGCACTCAAGATACGTGAGAGGTGCTCCCGTGTGATTAAAATCGGTGCGGATACGTTGTCATTATTTGTATACCTGAGTATACACTTTAAGTGTTTTCGTGCACATGCACTCCATTTTTCACTTGTATGAACGACAAAATGAATGGATTCTTGCTGATTGCACGAAGCAATTTGTCTGTTTTGTTCTTCTCGCATCAATTCTTCCGATGCCGTGTTAGTTTTCAATCAATAATTGTTTATTTATTTGCTTCGAAGGGTGTATCAATTAGAATGAATTAATAAGCAATCATGCATTCAATTTTCTTTACTGCTGATTGATTTCAATTTTTTAGAGAAAATATGTTAAGCGGTTCGACTTTGATTAACTTTCATTTTTCAACGAAAACACATATCATTTTTTATGAGTGTGACTTGTTTTTTTTTGTTTAATCTTTTTTTGTGACACTGAGTCAATTTGACCCAGAGTGTACTCCATCCGCCTGTCATCGTCAACCATTCGTTCGGTTTTCATTGAAAAATATCAGCAGTAGACTCTAAACATTCACTACTACGTATGCATCTTAAAATTATAATGACCGGCTATGTATTTTTATGAAAAACCCCTATTTTCCGGAGAAAAAAAAATATATAGAGATACTAAACGCCGTAAAGGGTAAATGGTTTATGACTCACCTCAAAATACAATTGTTGGGTCATGCCGACTTTATAGAGGCCGCATTGATCTTCATCTTGTTGCGAATGAATTTGTTGATGAACTAAAGGTGATTCGTTGATATTGTAAGACGGTAATCCTGCATCACCGTAAATTGCCTCTTGATGAATTATGCTTGAGCTTAATTGAGCCGGAACAATAGGCCTCCAGGACGATGATATGGCTAAACTGGCAGGCAAAATGATGCACAAAAGGAACAACATCGTTTGATTTTTTCGCCCCATTCTCGTTTTTTCAGTTTCTGAAAAAAACAACAAAACAATACAAATAAACATTACGTAGAAACCTTCAATGATAACACGTAACCCGAACCGTTTTCGAATTATTCGAAAATGTATTTGATTAGAGGTGGACTACATGGAGAGAACATAATATCAAAAATTACTATGGCATCAGAGTTCCGTAGGACCATGTCGTCCTTCTGTGGCTTCCTACCAATAAATTGTAATTTTTCATTCATATTTTATTGAAATTGACGAAAACATTGAAGTTTTTAGTTCAATTCCGGATGATAAATTAGTATGTTTTTGCTGAAAACCCTCAGAGAGACGACATCGTACCACGGAGCAGCGATGCCGTAGCAATTTTTGATATTATTTTCTCTTTGTGTATGCAGGGGGTTCTTTACAAACAAACAAATCTTGTGATCGTAGCAATTCGAAACACTAATGTATCTAAATTTACTTCTCATCTATAAATAATTTAAAAGCGTTTACCGCGGACAATGACGCTCTCCTTGAGCGTGAAATCAATTGGTTCAGTACGACGGGAAAAAAGTTTCAACAGTTCGATCTAATGCGAGTCTCGCGGAGCAGGGTTTTAGATGAAAAATGAACATAGAAATGATTTTTGTAATCCACAGAGCATAGAAAGTCAGACCAGTTTCGTAGTAAAATATATTTTCAGGTGAAAATCAAAGAAGTCAGGTGAAGTAAAGCCTCGAAACTCCTTTGTTATGAGTCGAACGTTTCGTATTTGTCCTTTCGCTGTTTTTCGTGAGTTGATTCGATCGATAACGAGGTGTCAGAGAGTTTTTGACATATTGAGAAACAAATGTAGTTGAAAATTCAATTGCATATACAAATTATTTGAAATCTTTCACCCACGACTTTTGAATCAATTTTCCATTTTGACGATCCGATGAGAAAAGTCTTTACGCATTTTTTGACTATTACACGTTGATGACATATTGATTGACTGGTGATGTCGAATCCAATGCCTCGTTGAGAAACAGCTCAACTAAGCTGGGGGGAGTACGGTTTACTCCGCCCTGCTTGATTCTTCTTTTCAACATGTCGGATTGATGGTCACCATATATAGTCAATATCTCTTGAGCAGTTAGTCCAAAAAAAATGCCTAAGGACTTTTCTGTTCAGAACTTCATGATCGGCCAATCTTGCATAAAGAATTTGGAGCACGCTGAGTTTATGCTTCTTGTGCCGGATGAAATATACCTCGTTAAAAAGCTGAACGTGTCAACATGCAGTTTTGAGATTCAACGATAATTATACAGTTTTTCATATAAATTTAATACGTACATGCATTTACCAGTTATTGAATTTTGTTTAGTTAAGTAATTCGTGTATATACAGTCAAATTCCTGGCAAGATTATACGAATCTTGAGTAAAGCTGGTTGTCAGCACCTTAATTGATTTCCCGTACAATCTCGTGTTTAAACGTCGTCCAATTAAAGTGACGGCTTTAAGCACAAAGAGGACTGACGTTTCGTTTCGTTACGTCTTCTGCCGCCACTAAGTGCACCATATTAAAGCAATTGCCTGCGGAACGCGTCGGTATACCGAATATATTCAAGCTCATTGCCTAGATACACAGATCAAATGTTTAGAAATCATGAAATGTACTAATACGAGCTTTTGCTTGAGATGAAAAAAATGCATGATGAGAACAAATCGTGTTCGACAAGACACAATTATTTAAAAAATCATAATTAGTTTTGCTCGTTACAGCGTGTGTGTGCTCAATATTCAATAATATCGTAAAAGATAATAATGCCAGGGTTATCGAAAAAATTCGGGCCTATAATATTCCTCGTTCATCGAGTTGGTATTAACTCTCAAAAGACTCGACCATTTTCATTTCAATTTTGCGTCGCTGATTTTTTCTCCTTCAATAAAACAGCAACGGATCCAACTTGTAAAACTATTCATAGGCTTTTAATTAAATATGTTTTAGAATTTATCGCTAATTAATAACGGTACTGAGAATTTCGATTGAGGCTGACGTCCCATAAAGCAACTTATATTAAACGGAATTTTTTTATCGATGGATGGAGAAGGGAAATGTTCGGTATGACGCCCGTGGACCTCTCTCTCTCTCTATATATATATATATAGAGTAAGTCGTAATAGTTAGAGCTATGGCATACGAGAATTCCAATCAATCCTAATTAGGTCGCACTGAAAGAAGATGGAGAGATTGGATACGGCTGCTCCTCAAATACTCCCTGAAATGAATGTACATTTAGACTTGCATTAACGCACCGTTTTTTCTACCAGTTTATTTACAAGAGATGTGCAAAAATTAATATTTAACGATCGGCTCATGTGAATACATAAATTATCTGAGAAACTTTTAAGCTTCGACCATTTAGAATTTTTTAATAAATTTCTATCGTAGGAAACCTGCTCAAATAAATTGTGAAAATTTTTTTGAATGTCCATTTTTCAATACATCTTTTTTATTTTATTAAAACTTTCATCAACTCTAGAGATCCAGAAATTAATTAATTGACTAAATGATATATTAATTGTTCACAATAGTTGTATGCAAAGTTTGATAGAATTATTAAATGAATGGATGGTTTATGAAAAAATATTAATAACCATAGATTTATGGAACCATCAACTGACTTACGTAAAATTCTACGATTTTATATTTTCGTCGACATTTTTAGAAGAATAATCTCCAACTTTAAAGCGATTTTAACGAGCAACTGCTTGTTTTGATCCTCAACAGAATCTCTACAAACTCATCACATTGGATTTTTTGTCTTGTTAATTGACCTACAACAGGCATTTGTTTTTGCAACATTTTTTTTTCTGCTACATTGAAACGATATGATGTTCTGAAAAAATCGACGTTGTGAACAGAATTCCTTTAGAAATAAAATAAAATTTCGATGCAAATACGACTTCGTGAATTTTCGCATTTATCAGTTTCCGCTTCCACAAATCTATCGTTATTAATATTTCTCCAGGATCAGAAGACATCCTGTAATACAACTCCCAATTTATTTAATTATGGTATTAGAATTTCATCGTCAAGTTTTCACACACTTTGTGACATGATAAAAAAAAGAAAAAAAAATACAGAAGTATGAGCGACAAAATAATAATACAAGTGGTTCAGAAATAAACTCAGATAGCAACGAATATCCATCATTTATAAAGTGTTATTTTTCTTTTCAACAAAGGATCATAAATTGAGTAAAAGTTTCGCACAAATTATGTTCACAGCCCGCCCAATGGGCGGCGCTAATTTAGTCCCAATGAGTGTAATCTCGTAATGTATAATCGTATAATGTGTGTCGAGGGGGGATAAGCCTCTACGCGATTTCTGCGTATACTTTCTACGGTTCGTAATAAAATAAATGCGCGATAATGATTCTCGTTGTGCAACCCAATTTTTTTTTCGCGCCAACATTTTCATTTTTTATTTCATTGAAATTCTTTTATTGCACACATGTGGACGATGATCGCAACGACCGGTTATTAATTGTCACGCAGGGAGGAAAACAGAGGGCCGTTTTAAATCAATTACTTGGAAGTTCATTATTATGAAAAAGGCAATTAACCAATTGTACTGATGCAATAATTACTGGGGGATTCATTCTCAGAAAATGAAAACACATTACGAAGCATGGCTCCTGGAAAACGTAACTTGAGCCTGTGGGAACGTTAACGTACTGATTACTTTTGTATTATTAATTAAAAATCAAACTAGTTTCAGGAATAAATATTCCGTGCGATGAACTTATAAAATCACAACTATGCACAATCCGAATGAACAAACAGTTGGGAAACTACGTTGGCAATGGCTTGAAGAGAATATAAATAATGATTTTGAACAAATGTACAATAAAGATCGGAGGAATTTACTGGATGAAATATCTCTTGCTGCTTGTAATTAGAGTCAAACAGTTTTATTAGAACTCGCATCCATCAGATATATTCGTAATATATATATAATATGGAGTAGTTGATAGACAATAATGGCTCAAGGCCGAAGGATTGAAAGATCGATTTCTAAATTTGCGAAAACTCGTTCACTGCGCTTGGATAAACATAACTCCGCATTAACGTCACACCTAACCATTGCGTGAATCGGTAAGAAAAATCGTGCGGATCTGAACAAGCAGCCTCTGTTATAATGGCTCTTGAGTCTATAGTCCGAGTCGATAAATAAAAAATCGCTTTGACGCCATTATACACGGGATTTGTACTTATTTCAACATTCGACTCGTTTTTTTAACACGAGCAGAATATTTTCGAGCATGGTGGGTAAGGTGGGATAAAATTTGATTTCGAACTTTTTACCATCGGAAATTCCATTGAGAATAGTTCAAAAACTAGAACAAAATTCGTTCTAATAAATCTAAATTAAATCGTGTTATTCTAATACCGAATAAAAAAAGTCTTTTGTCCTGTAATCATTTTTTTTAAATTCTTTTCAATTAATATTCCACATTTTATAACGGTTATAAAATATTTGAAATTTTAATTCAGTCTCGTTTCTTCATTACGAGAAAAATCAACATTTTGTTATGCATCAATGGCACATTCATGAGATACCATCCTTTACTCAGTGACCTTGTGACAAATAATCGTTCCGTTACATTGACGATCCCTTTACGTTTCCACGTGCAGAAGAATTCTGCATTTTTTTCCGTTTTTTCTTCATTCACATCTACCTCTTTTTTTTCTTCGAGCAATATCTGCGAGTTGACATTCATGATCTTTGCACGAAGATTTTTCTGCTTGCATGTTATAAAAAATATTTCACGTACAAATGCGACAATAAGCTACTCGGTTATTGAAAAAAAAATTTTAAATTTCATGAAATGATCAGCTGAATCCTTATAAGTGAATGATCAGTAAGTGTGAACTTGACCGAGATTTCAACCTAATTTCAGAGCAAAAAAAGTTTCGAGAAATCCTCAGCTCAGGCTTATATACCATTTCAAACGATCTGCTGACTGTCACGATAATTGGCTTATTAAAAAAAAACGTTGAACGGAATATAGGGCACATCAGTAAGTGCTGGTTTGAGTACTTTAGTCGGTGGGCGTAGATTGCGCTGGTGATTTAAACAATTTTTTGAAACTCACTATAAATTTATGTTCTGATAACAGACTGGTTCCGCTGACATATATGTTGGATATTTTATGAAGCGTAAAATTTGGAGTCTGGAAAATGGCAGACAAATCCTTTTGCTTCCGGCATTTCTAACAATGTCTTGAACAATGGTTCTGTTATATGCATCGCAAAAAAAATCACACGATGAAATTCCTGATAACTCGAGCGTTAAGAGAACGAGATGATCGTACAAAGATTACAAGGACGAAGAATAATACAGCGATTTTCACATTCAAGTAATTATTACTTGTCAAACAGTGAAGGAAAACAACAACAACTTGTAACAATGATTAATATATTTGAGCAGGTCAATTAAATGTACGCGTGAACTTCAGGCCATCTTGTTAGTTTAGTTCAATTTGATCAATATCATTAACGAATAGAAATTCACATGGTAAATCAATGATTTTTTTCCTAACACGAACAATCAATTGATTATGGATAAAAAAATCTGTTTCAATTGGAGTGATTGTAATCATGCAGACTCCATTGAGTTGGCAATTTATCTGTTAGAGTTTATAAAACAATAGATTATTTTTTTAGCTCTGATGAGATTTAGTTTTTTTTTAAATAAAAATGATCCATGCGGATTACATTGTTATTTATTATTAATATTTTGTATTGGTTCTTATTGGTCGAGAGCAAACGACGCGTGTAACAACATAGATAATAATTCAGTGGCATTTATCAGTGACTGTAAATAAAAGACTCATTAAACTTTTACTTATTGAAAGTAATATTACGATTAACTAAAACGTTTATCAACGGGGGCTATTTTTTGATCACTTTGTGAAAGAGAATGGTGCAATAAAAGAGAATAATAAATAAATTATCAACTTTGTTGACAGTAAGAATTTATCACATGTTTTTTGATCTTTTTTTTATTGGGTGAAACGTTTGAATGCACACAGTGCTTTCGTATAAACCATTAGAGCTTTTCGTTACTTTTTATTTTGAACCGTTTTTGCATGCATTGGCTAATATGTTAAATCGCAGACGCGTAATCAGAGCGTAAAACCGGAGTCTATTTGGATCTTTCAACTCGTATCACTACATGCACTAGAGAATACGTGAAGCAAACGAGGTTCAATAAAGAAGTAACAGTCTTCGGAGGGAGCATGACTAAAGTTAGATCCAAGGGTACTCCCGTCGTGTTATAATTCAGATAACTTTTTTGACGTTTCTCCTTTCAACTTCCGATGAGTCTGCCTTCAGAGTGTTCAGAACTTTCTACTCGAATTTCTACGAAACAATCAAACATACGAGCATCGAGAAAGGTTTTTTACCATAATTTCGTAATATTGTTCAAATTTTTCGGGATTTAAAAATAATTTCAACGGATGAAACAATCATCAAACGTTTCATAGATTCCAAATGTCATTAGATACGAAAAAACTGATCTATTTTCTTTTATTCAATCATTCATTCAACCTTCCCATGTTGACCGTCGGTGTAGTTGATAATTAATTTTACTCTTGCGGACCGAAACACACAACTTTTACCTTATACAAGTCTTTCGTGGGACACCAAAAGAAAAATGAACTTGAGCACAATTCTGGATTACAAGGAACTTTGCAATAAGGACTGAGACATAAATGTTGCTCTGACCTCACAAACGCCACGTGCTTTTTGATCAGTACAGGGTCAGACATGTGATGAAAACTCTATTGCTAGAAACTACTGTTTCACATAAATAACATTATTTCATCTAAATTACTTTGTTCTAATGGCCGGTTTGACTGCAAACCGCAAAACGCTGGAAATATCACTTTTTTAGGTCCTCGTGATCGTACATATGATTATTCGTATTTTATTAATCAATTATTTGATTTGTTGTGGCTAAATTTGAAGGGATTATCGAATGATCCATTCTTTCTCCATTCTGTCGACAGATACTTTTTTTCTAACGCGCGCTCCAATTAATAGAATTGATTTTTCAAAATTGTGAGATCACCATAAACATTTTGGAAATGACTTCATGCTTTTTTGACTCTTATTTTTTCCATACAAATCACTAGCGGAAACATTTGGAAAAAAAAAGTCCATGAGAAGATAAAAACCGTTGGAGAAACGTTGGAACTCTGCAGACAATCGAAAGTCAGCTCGCATCAGCGACTTTCGCAAAACTCACTGAACAGACTTGTCATGGGGTACGTCTCGATTTAATCGTGGCGTAACATGATTGTCGATTTATCAAGATAGCCAAAGTTTTTCTTGCTCAAATTATCGGCGGCCAATGCGAAAAAAAAGATTATGCGAACTCCGAGTAACTTGGCATTCAAAATATTTTATTAATCATACTCGACTTTGGAAAATACATCGCGGATTTTCGGTAACGAAAAAGATCCTGTCTAGTTTTTCGATTTTGCTGTTCAAGTCTACCATTTTCATTTATTTCGCTATCAGTTGACATTGCAGAATTCATAAAAAGGCCGGTACGCCAAATGGATGGTAGTTTAATTATTTTATAAAATCTAGTAGCGGACAGACACGAAAGAAACGTCACAATAATTATTTCACCGTCAATATTAGACGTTGATTTTATAATGAATAAAGCACTTCTTGTGAAATTTCAATATCGCCAATTATTATTTTCCGCCACGCTCATACGCGATCGTTTTCATGAACATGCCTGATCATAGTTTAAAACTCTTGAAAATTTTGGTCAAAGTGGAAGATGAAAAAATGTATTCGTCGGTTGTTACGTGCATACCTTAAAATACAATGAAACGACTATTTAAAACTCACCGGTAACGAGAAATCCGAAACTTCGCGTTTTTTCCTGGGCTCAGGTGAGCGTCGATTAGATCCTCGCGGTCTCGAAACAGAAAGGTAACTGTTCGTTCGCGTTACTCGACGCTGTATCTCGTAAGCTCAGAAGGAAACACACGAGAAGGTACACAAATCTCTCCTACCCGTTTACCATAGCAGTGAGAGAACCCTCGCCTCCTGCCTTCCTCGACGATTCCGTCACTGTTTACTGTCACTTGGTAGAGCAAAACAGTGCAACTATTGACCCACTAGCGGAGTAAAAGAAAATAGTAAAATTAATGCTGTATCGAAGATTATTCTCAGGGGTTGTGGTCCCCGGTGACGTCTGCAAAAGTCGACAGCACGAAAGATCCATGAAAATTCTACGTTCCACTCGATCTCGTTCAACAAATAAAAATATATAAAATATTATGAAACACTTGTGGCTGGCACAGGATCAGGCCGACGATGCTGTGTGTTTGTTCAATTGATTTAATGACATTATTTCAAATTTTCTATTTATTATGATAAATAATAATTTTTTCGATGCAATAAAGCGCAGTTACTATCCAAAACGTTGCAATAACTAAAGGAACATCAAACATGTAAAATTGTAACAGAATCGCTCCATTTAATTCGCACTCAATTTTTCACGAACGACTATCCGTTCGGACAAGTCATTGTACCGGTGAACCTACAATTTTGCGAGACACATACTTCTGGCGAAAAACTCGTCAAACATCTCCATTACAGCACAATTATTGAGTGAAATCTAAGCGTGCGTGATAAATGCACGTATACGTGGTAGAGTTACGAAGAAAATAGATTGGACCGTTTGAGAATATCGTAACGTTGCACAGATCCGGGGGCTCGTACTTAACAAGCCATACCAGTCGATCGAGACAGTTAATTTTTATTAGACATGCGATTACAAGTTTTACATATTAAATTGTCAGGGGAATTTTGTCAAATAATTCGCCTTCCGGATTATTTTTATTCGTGACGATTTTAACCAATCGAAAAAACATTATTGCAAAAGATTTTTCTTTTCATTAAAACAAGAGATAAAATTTCGAAATGATGTATGTGTGCAAAAATTGCATCGACGATGACAGAGATACGAGCCATTATTTGTATGCACGAATGAATATTATAGCAATTATTATACGATAGAAAAGATTGACACACGGAACGCGTTAAATAGGGGGCACCATACGATCTACACATTTAAACACTACATTCATAAAATCCCGGGTCGACAAACCTACTTGTAACATTATTCGATCTTGCTACCTACGCAAATACTTCCTTAGATAATGCTATTAAAGTATACCTATATTTTGATCCTTAGTCGTCCGTTGCGTCGACACTACGTAATCATTATGTACAGTAATAATGTGATAAAGACGATTTGCGTCGTACAAATGGGGTCAATAGCGATTTCATAATAAAAACAAAAGTTACAGAGATTCTTCGAAATCATAACTCCTGATGAATACATTTTCGTTCTTTTTTTTCTACCAAAGAAACGAAAACTACTTGAAATTCTCAGGCATTTTTGCATTATTCATTGATGAAAAAATAATGTTTACAAAGGTCGTAAAAAAGGAACGGAGCAGGCAAAAATAAATGACACAAGTTTGTTTAAAACGAATTTAATGTAGGCCACGAAAAAAAAGATGCAATTTATCAAGCGCGCTAATAAATCTTTAACGACTTTCTTTTACAGAGATGAAAAAAATTCGATGACGAATCAACTGCATGATGATATAATTCCCTTTTTTTTAAATCGGGAACATGACATAAGATCGATTGGAAACAAGTTTTTTCTTACCGGAATAAAAAATGCATCTGTCATCTGCTAATCTGACTTGATTGAAAAAACATGTAAAATATTCTTCGAAACGATCCCGCTCACTGTTTTTTTTTTTTTTTCGCTACTGCAAACCATACGGACCGACATTCGAAACTTTCTCTCGAAACTTCGCAAAGTCTCTGGTGCGATGCTCTCGAAATTCCGGGCCTGAAACCGCAGGATTACCAAACCTGGGTTCATGCATCCGGACGCTGAATCTCGTCATGTTTTCCCACTCACTCGTGCATAAGTATATGTATATGTAGAGTTTGGCAGGTAAACGAGAACTAGGGCGGAATCGTAACACCGTCTGGCCCATTGTTATGTGTGGAATGTTCTCGTTGGCCCAGACCGACGATATTTATGCATGATCCTGGCATAAATCATTAGCCCCTCCAACTAATTGACCAGCCTGTGTAATCCATACGTTTCTCACGCTTTTTATACCCGGACGAGGGCCTTATTGTCAGTTCCATGATAGGAAACAGTTCGATCTCTCAATACAAAATTCTCTCGAATATAAAAATTATATCAAAATTTGTTGGGAGGTTTTCACGAATACTTTATAATAAAAAATGAAATACTTTCTGCAAAACAGTAATGCCGTGAATGCTGGAATCAAGTCAAAGGACCGTTGAAAGTTCATTACTAAGGAGTTAGAATTAGACACTTCTGTTTTATAAACATCGACCACGTTGAAAAAATGATTCTGTGTAGTTTATTTGTATAAAAATGTACATTAAGTGTATTCTGGATTTTCCAATATACATAATTTGTTAAGATTCCAATCATTTTGGTTTCAATCTCAAATCAAGTTGACCCATGCATTCGTGACTCGATCCAATTAATCATGGTCCATTGGTCACGACCTCCACGAAACCCGCTATCGCCTGGAATGAAAGTTTACCGCTAATTCGATTCTTACACGACATTAGGAAATGAGAATCAATGTCGAGGATCTTGGATGGATAGGCATTTGACAATTCAATCTTAGTGGTCGAATGGACATTTCTCTACACGAGACAAATTCTAAGCATGTAACAATTATCACTTTTTTCCAGTCAAATTCATCATGATGTCATAATTCAATAATTGAAAGTGTATTTTTCATTATAACTTTTTGAAAGATCGGATTGTGATTAATTACGACGTATAATAGTATCCGAATATTTATTTCATCCATACGCTTTTTTTTTAACTGTTTCGTTTCATCAATGTGTATATATTTTTTTATTTGTTTGGGTTTGTCTCTATATCGTTTATAACATAACCAAACGCGATATGGGTGTCACGAATTTTCATCGCAATATTTATCCACCACGTTTCCATTAATGTTCCC
Organism: Campoletis sonorensis; assembly: GCA_013761285.1. Lineage (NCBI taxonomy): Eukaryota > Metazoa > Arthropoda > Insecta > Hymenoptera > Ichneumonidae > Campoletis > Campoletis sonorensis. Next base: position 161,929 of record JACEOJ010000111.1, read on the forward strand.
AGTCATGTAGGGAAAAATGTACCACTCGTGAAAATAAATGACTTTCAAGCAATGAGTAACGCGGCACACGGGATTCTGATCTTTTCGTTACGTGCTTTTTATTTTCATAATGTCCAGTCGGAACGAACGAACGTACACATGGTTTCGTTTTCATGAGTTATGCTCTCGTATGTTACTCAAGTGACAGTCTATGTAAAAGTTTGTCCCCGAACTATAATAACCTGAAAACAGTGGAAGACGAAATCTATATCCATTCATGATCAAAAACGCAGTCCTTTCGAACGAGACAGATAAATGACATCTAATGTAGCTGACAGCCCGAAAAATGTACAATCATTGATCGACCAATATTAACGATTGATTGTATCGATCAAAGCGGTTAAGATCCGGCCAGTCGTAGAGGTAGAGGTCGAGGGGTATTGGGGGGAGATTAAAAATCGATTTGGCAAATTCGATCGATTGAAGGTCGACTTTTTTTCGGTGTTACATTTACGTTTTATGACGTCATTTCAACGATGCCCTTGGTTCGAATTATTTGTATGACATTTATTATTGATTTGATATTTCAAGGATATTTTTATCGTTGTCTGTCGTAATACGAACCTTTCAAATTCGTTTTATGGCCGAGTTATTACGACTAATTATTGCAATAAAAATAATTTTTAAATTATTGGGTACAAGCGTCAGGAACTTTGTGTTTTCTCGATAGTTAGCTCCATTTTCTTCTTACAGTCATCCAGCGAAGAAAGAGAGAGTAAGACAGATTCTTAAATCGATAATAATAATAATAATAATAATGGAGGAACGTCCCGTGATTCCAAGAGTTACGCGAAGCGCAATGAATGCGATCAGCTTTATGAACTCTCGTTAGCCGGTTTAAATTAATTGCGCACCCGACCGGTCGTTCCTCGACTTTATTAACTACACTAACACCTCGGGCTACCCCAGAATCCGGAAGGAAAAAAAAATGCGGAAAAAACGGATTCCACAAATACTTGATGAAATTTTTTTACGACTTGCGGCGACTTACTCTGCAAAAGTAAATATTATATGTCTCTGTTAATCACTTTTTTTCATCTCTCGATTATCATTTGCTCCACTTTTTAGACACTTTCAATAAAATGCCAATTAAACTTTTTACAAGCTATTAAAAGCGTTCGTCAGGAACGATGACATCAAAGTCAGTATTTCTGGACCACTAAACGGATTTCTGATATTGAAATATTATTCGAGCACAAACTGATTATTGGTGAAAACATGACCTAAATCCTCTTTAGAACTTTTCTTCAGTATCGAAAAAAATAGTAAATTCGCAACAAAGTTTAGTTTTCAATTAATATAAAAAACAAACAAAAAATGCAGCTGGTAAAATTTTCGTGCATCTTTGTCGAGCCAACCGATCCCAAACAATTTCTGAACATTTCTATTCTTTTTATTTGTCGTGTCTCAACTGAAAACTTCCAGAAGCGAAACTTGAGCTCATCCCGCTCCGTCTTTTTCAGCAAATTAGAGAAGTTGAGTTAACTCTGGAATCTGCCAGATTCGAGGAAACTTCAGCTTCCGTGATCGGATAACAAGTTTGAGAGATAAAAGGAAACAAATAAAGAAACAAATATAATAGTATCGCTCACAGCTATATTCTAAAACCTACAAAATCCGATTGTACGTGAAAGTCGATATTGTACATTGTGTACAAATATATAATGAACAGCTGTTAAATCTTTATTTTTACTTTTATTTATTTATTTACAGGCACAAATTAAATGTTCCAGAGAAATTTTATTTGTAAATAAATAACTTTGAATCGGGTCCTTTGGCAAAATCCATCGAAAATTGTTGTAAATTAAAAAAATTCTTACTGTACTTTCACCAAACGTTTTTCTACAGAACTTTTTCAAATTTTGAGAATACTTAAAGAGCACTGCTATAAAACTACAAGTAATGTTTTAAAAGAATTATCGTGCCAACATTTGAGATACTAGCGATCACATCTGTACACGCGTTTTAATGAGAGCAAGAGAATAATTTACATTTCATGAAACATCTCCAAAACATGTTTTCAATTATTTTTTTTCTCCTACGTCAAACATAGCAGAGCATAGTATGATGCAGTTTGTTTCAAAAAAATAAACAATCTTGTTCGTTTAGTTTGAGGGACCCAGCGATATAAAAGTATAAGCTTTTCATGTTAGATTTTTGGAAAAGGAGAAACTAACCGGAGCGTTAACTTTTGAACGTGACTGTGGTGTGAGACCAAGCACTGTCTTAAGACATCTTCCGCGATGTTTCTGGTGTTTGGGCTGTTGTTTCGTCAATATTTATAGTTTGGTGCACGTTGATTCAATTTTATTGTAATTATTTAATTGATTGAAGAAAATGATGAGAGAGGGCTGGTGATAAAACAATTTTTTTTATGTTTCAGGTGAGTCACAATTTCGAATACTCTGCGACTGAAACGTGAATTGGTAAGCGAAAAATAATAGTTATTTATTATAAGGTATAAAAAAAACTGTTGCAATCTTTCTGGAAGATTAATTTCTCCTTGTTTAACCAATCGCCTTTTTCCACCGAAGTGACCGAAGAACGCCTTGGGTCCGAATACCAAACATGAAAATAAAAAACTTAGAAATATCCTACTTAATTGATACTATCGCTTGAACATTTTTTTTTCAATACGACGAGGCGACAAACAAACTGAAGGATGCATTTTTCAACTTGCCGGTATTTATATAATTACGAGAATAGTAACATCTACAATGGTAACGATTTCTTAACGAGAAGTGCTTCGTATGTATCGCCGAGAGTAATCTGAGACACGGAGATCGTCATTAGGTCGTTATAAAAATCGAGTATAGTAGATGCACCAATAAACCTATGAGAGAATAACAACTCTCCAGTGTGGTAGAAAGAATTTATATGCATCGTCGGAACTAGACTTTCCATGGAATACGTTTACATAAAACAATTTATGTCCTTTTTCAGCACCGACTTCATATTCTTTACACTCCTTCGTTATTTATTGATCCTGTTCGCAAAACTTTATTCCACTTGAGAATATTTATCGTTCATTAATTCTCAAAGTCAGCCGATGGTATACGAAAGTAGATTCTTTCTAATTGTACCTGATTTTCGATAATACACGTTTAACAAATGGCTTTATAAAGCGATTATAAATTCTAACCAACACTGAAATCTTACGTCAGTATCAAATAACTTAGTACTTAATTCATGATGTTATGCTAAATTTTGGAACGTTCGTAATTGTGTAATAAGAAAAAATGGGAATGGTTGTCATTAATTTATATTTAAATAAAAGTGTAGGCAAGTGGCGTGTACTTTCGCTCAGAATTTGAACGTCATTTAATTTTTTAGGCCACAAACATATATCCGGTTTCTCCGCTGTCCACGATACTTATTTTTTTTTTTTTACATCAATATTTTGTTCAGCTCATAAGCGTCAGTGTCAAATATTGTGACAGTTCGTTAAAGTGACTTTTGGATACGTGCCAAGTTTATTGATTTAACAAATCCTATATTTTCGAATAGGGCACCATTTCCTTAATTGCTGTTATAGACAAGGACACTGAATGATATAATCCAGTGTTCCTCGGTTCTCAATTGGTCTGCATTCTCACCGGATTGTGTGTATAAAAATCTTTTATACCTTCACTTTTACCCGTCTTGCTTTATACTCTGCAACCAATTTTTTTTTTCCTTTTATTCTCAATTCCGCCTGCGTATTCGAGTGAATAAAAAGCATTGACGTTCACCTGCGATTTCTTCTCTCCAAACGTACTCGTAACAACCTCTTGGCATGCAGAACCGTAAAATTTAACATCGAAATATCATTAAAAGTTTTTTCAAACGATTTTTCATTTCAGTTATCGGGTTGATAATTTTTTCTTTTTTTATGAACGTATCGACAAGTCCATTTACACCGAGTTATTTCCATGAAAATAAGTCAATCCAATTTCAAGAGCACTCTCACATACAAAATGTAAATGTATATTTCTTGAATCAATGTTGCTTTTCCACTCACTTTTACTTTGTCGTACAATTCAATTTTACTAATCGAATCATAAACCGTATGAGTTTCTTTCGCATGCGTTCGTTCGATTTTCAATATCAAATTATATTCGATAGTTTTTTGGCATGGGAACCTTGTGTACGACGTTTCAACCCTTTGAGCTAATGATTTATCGGTACGAAATTCGGTACTCGAGAGTTTTTGGGGTCGTCGTGATTATGAAAATCAAATCGGAGTTTAAAAAATTAAAAATATTCATCGTAGTTTATCAGGGAATATGTATGCGGCATTCGTGCTATTAACAAATAATGTCTGTTCAAATTTTGTTACATTTATAAATGTTCGAGGGACCATGTAGTAGAACCGAGAAAAACTGATATTTCTTGTTGAGATAGTAGTTCAATAATCGAAAAATTACGAAAAAGTAGAGTTCACAACATTTGACCAACAATAATTGTTGTAAAACTTTCTCTCATTGCAATAAAGTTGAATTCGTCTTTTTATTTTATAAATTTTGCCATGCAAGGATTTATCAATTGTTCATTGATTTCCACTCGATCTTTCTTTATCGACAATCGAACCGGAAATTACATCGCAATTGCACAAATATCCTCGATTGCACGTAGAGTTTTTCGGGCAAGTGGCCAAAGCTCAGTAAAGGAGTAGACGATGTAGAAAAATTGTGGGGTTGCCCGGAAGTGTCCGCCACACAAGCGTAATTTGCATTCCCGTGATGAAGAAGAATAAATAGTACCGCAATCACGTAATCGTGATTAAATGGTTCAGGGCGTTACAAGAATTGGCAAACGTCCGTAAGTGAGAGCATCATGATGGAATCGCAAACTGCAATTCCGCAATTTCGTCTCACGCTCTTTCTTTTGTTCCATCAACGTGTGAGTTATACAGCGAGACTTTTTATAAAAATAGTATGACTATCGAAATTGCCTAAAATTGTAAAAGTGTGAAGCGCAAAAAAAAATTAATTTTCCGAGAGAACTACATTTGAACATGTTGCTTCAAGATTCATTTTTCATTATTTAATTGAATTAACATTTCTTGTCAAATGTTTTCACTTTATAAATTTATAGTTTATCGCGTTAACGCACTAAGTAATTATTATTTACCACGCCAGGGTTTGACGATGATATTTCTGAAAGTTTCGCGACGATCTTTAACTCTGCGGAAAGACTAGGTGCCTAATTGTTTCGTGTCGTTTAACGAGAGCCATTTTGAACGCCTCGAGCATTGTTCAATGTTACGTAAGAAACGTTTAATAAAATATGGCTGGAAGCAATACGAACCAGGGGAGATGCTGAAAATGAAAGATCGCCGGACTGTCGGAGTTCAGTTTCGACAGCTAATTGACCACCATTTTTTAATCAACGTTTATTTCGTAAATTAAGAAAATGAAACCGTTTTTTTTTATCGTTGCATTTAACGAATTCTATAAATGCAGTACTTATAGGTCGGTCTGTCGACACCCCTAACCCTATGCACCGTATATAGTCGACCTTGCCATGATCTTCATTATTGGAAAATTAATGTTAAAGTTTTTCAAATTATCAAACTCAGACTTTACCAACAATAAATACAAACTACTATGAATATCGGAAAAGTAATTTTTCTAAAAACTCAATACGAAACAAAAAACTTGACAGATTTTCTTTTTCATAATTTTTAGTACGTTCGTTTTTCTATTAAGAAATAACGAAACAATTCACATTGAATTTGTAAATTTCAAGTTAACCTTCAGAGAGTATAATTTTGTTAATGCATTGGATTTTGAATTCAAAATTAATAGACCGGTTAAAATTCTATTGTTGCATTAATTATTTTTTTTGTCTAATTTGCGAACTAATTTTGATAAGATCATACGCAAGATCTCGAACAAACGAAATCTCACATAATCGTGCATCGAAAAGTTTAGATAATTTCCGGTTAAACGTCAAACGACAAATCAGTATGCATTGGAATGCATGTCTACAAGCACGTCCATCGATGACTTGGCACGTAAAACGTTTTATGGATAAACGGACGAGTGCTGGCTCATAGGCTATCGGGTTATACAGCAATCACAATTCCGATCTGGGACTCTCCTCTCGCATAATCGATTGCTCAACCCTCAAGTTTCCTTAACGACGATTCAACGCAGAGCGGGGAACTCGTTCAACTAGTCCACGCCACTGGTTGCTATTTTTCCTTTATGAGCCTTAATCGAAGAAAGCACAAGAGTTATCTGGCCAACCCGATTTGCCCAAAGGCAAATATTATTCCAAACACGAATCCCATACGCACTACTCATTCTTCAGGCATTCGCGAGTTGTTCTATTATATGTTGGTTACATTCAGGAACATCAATTTTGACGAAAAAGAAATTACGACCATAATAGGTAGAATTAATATTTAATAGAGCCTATTTGCGAGTGGCAGAGACAAAATAAGTATATAATTATCGTAACTGGGAAACAGTTAAACCGCTAGGGCCAAAATAGACGATCCAACATTTATTAATCATCATCAAGCCGACGAATTGATCGTTAAAACAACATAATGGGAAAAACTAATTGATCTGAAGGGTTCCACGCATTTCCAAATAGACTTTATTAAACGTCAGTCACCAACAACGCAATTTACAACAAGACAACGATTTGTTTTCATGACCTGAATCGAATATATTCAAAAAACGCCCCGTCTTCGAATTTTTTCATCGTCGGATAAATTTGTCATAGATATAGTGTGTGGTAAAATCAATAAGAATATTTTTTCACTCAACCGGTTGGCACTGCTGCAAAATAATGTATATTTTTCAACCCACGTTATTGAATTTGCGTAATATTTTGATTGACATGAAACACTCCATGTAACGTTCCAGTATAATAAAAGCGTGCAACCTTTACGAGAGCGATTGGCAAATTACAGTAATCGATGTTATAAATACGCGTCACGAGTCTCACGTTTATGAAGAATGTTATTCATTTTCTTCATAGCAGAGTTTTAATGCTTGTTGACAGGATAAATCGGGAAAGAAAGATTAATCAGGTCGAAATTCAGACTCGTGAATCCTTTTGGGTAATAAAATCGAACGATAGTTAAGCTTGTAACATTGCAACAAAGCTAATGGTACTGGCGGCGATCGTGTCGAGAATAAGATGGCTTTGCGAAATATTTTCATCGAATCGATTCGACACCATGGACAACTGAGCTAGCGTAATTGACCGAATAATTGGCTTCGCCTGTGAGTCTCTGTAGCAAACTTCGAAATCGATCGTACTATATCGACCACGACACTCTCGATTGGACGCTCAATTTCATAAATCTGGCCAGTGGCTATTCTCCCTCAAGAAACATACAAATCGTTCTGCATCGCAATCAAAAATAATTTGTTGAGAACAGTCAAACATAAGTTCATTCCGAATTGCGAAAACATCCCATAGATGATGAAGGTTCCAGGGGTGGAGGAGAGAGTGATTAATTTATCAGTGAATGTGTGTTTAGTCAATTGAAATCGAAGCAAATTTCTAGTGAGGTCAGTACTTGGTTAGGTGACCGCTTAGCCATGCATCAGCTCGCGTATCAATCACTGAACGGGAGGCAATTTTTCGAAGTTTTTGATGGTGCTTACCAACTGGAATTCAGTTAAAATACAGCCGCCTGTATCGTCTAGGGTTTTCCACAGTTAAACAACACTCCGGGGGCCCTGAGGAATAGGAACAGGAAATACGAACAATGATTCGGGGGGAAAAAGGTGGTTGAAGTGATGGGTGCAAACTTCGTGTAAAATACCCACGACGAAATTTCTTTCTCTTGAAATTCCTTCTTCATTAACTTTTCGCAATTACTCAAAAAATAAATCCATCCATTGAGATTTTCGCTTATACACCGCTTTTCAGAAAAGTTAAAGGATGCGATTAAAAAAAGAAAACTCAAAAACTGGGATAATTTGAACCTTGAGAGTTTTAACCTCCAAGTAAAGCGCTCGACCAAGAAGTTTCCTCGAGCCTCTCTACCCAACGATTTTTCGAAACGTTCAAAAACATCGTGCTACAAATAGTGTACGATCTTATTACAAATATGTAAATATTTTTTTAACATATCTCATAAGTAAACTGAGCCTTGCGGTTGACCACGGGTGTGCCTAGTAATCTGCGCGTATGTTTACATTCAAATTCCTATGGTAATGGTCATAAGAGAAATTTACAACAAAACTGTATCCATTAGAAACATGTTTTAATGTTTTAAATGCTCATATGTTCGCAATATTTTTTTTACTTTGAAGAACAAAATATTAAAATTTTAAAAAATTAACATTAACCATTTAATTCAATATAGACAACATTCAATTCGTATGTCGATGTTGACAGGTTTTTAATTTCAACAAATTTCATTATAACTCTTTCTATATTTTGATTTAAATAAATGAGAGCAAGAAATTGATCTCGTGGCTATTGGAAATTTTGATCTATTAGATTTCAAAATATTTCTCCAAGGCCACTAAGTCTATGAAAAAATAGCTCTATCATTCATTTATGAACGACAAATGCTAGGTTCAAAATGCATGTGTCTAAAATTCGTTAGCCAAATTCCGTTTTAAAAACTGAATTTCACATAATTATTTCTCCAAGATATTTTTTTCAGCATTTTATAAAACAGATTTATCTTGCAACGATGTGTTCTGTCGGGCTGTAATTCGAAATTCTAGGTTCACACACTGAATCGTTTAATTTAATAAGAGTTTCCGCGAATCTTTCAACATCTCAACTACTGTCAATATTTAATTCTACTATACCGTAGTAGCTCGCATGTACACACCTCTCAAGAGACAACGTAACGATATATAAATTGTAGAAAAGTATATATTCTCATAAAATATTATACATTGGTATAAAAATCACGTGAAGGAATGTGTTTATTTGATTTGAGGCATATAAACTGTTTTTCAATCTTAAAATTATTATACGTGCGTTAGAAAATGGAAGAAAAAAAGGTCACTAATTTACTACAACGAATTTGGCTTGATCTTGATCACAATCATTGGGACATAACATCATTGGACTACCATGGGAGACCCGGTAGACAGCTGACCATTTATATCATATCTATATATGCGGGAGTGTCTGAACGTTGGTGGAACCAGTCTCTTTTCTCAATATACACATACATATGCAACGGTAGTAAACTTGGTGAAGTGATTTTTGGTGAAAGTAGCGAACGGCATACGAGAGGAAAAGAATTCTCGCGAGATCGAGAGCCCGACTCTCCGTTTCGCGTGTTATGCTCTCGTGACCCATACAGTTTCATTCTCGTGGGTGAAAAGCCCGTCATCTAAATGTGTATGTATCATACATCTGTATAATTTTAAATCCTAAGAAAATATCTGTATACATGTGGGTTCCTCTTGGTTACGAAATAATGTAATCCGGAGATCGTGATTGCGTGTTTAGATCGCACGAAATTTCTATCCGTCACCTGTTGTATAGGCATAACTAAGTATATAGCTATACAAAGATATCCTTCACGTATATTTTTATACGCCGTTTTAGCCGAGTTTACAAAATTCGTTAGTTCGTGAATACGCTCATAACGTGAGCTTCTTAGGAACAACGAGATCAATTGAAATCCTTATACAGGTGGGATCTGTAGATGTCACTGAAATCAAGTGGATTGATATCGTTGGTTGATTTATTTAAATGACTTTTCTTTGGTCTGATGCCAGCAAAAATTTTTCCAGTGTTCCAACTCAATCGATTAAAGTGTTTCTAAAATTATTAATGCCGTATTCGTTGCTTATAATTCTGTTTTCGAAGACCGTTTCCAGGACGAAATGAATTTGAAACTGTTTGATTTTTTGTTCCCAACTTTTGTACACACACATGTTTTTGTACACAAACAGTTTCACTAACTTTAGTTAGTAAACAGTTTTACTTTACTATGAGATACATTTTTTTTTTTAAGGATTCCGAAGTTGTTCTGTCCAGACAACGATCTTTGAAAACGACATTTTAAACAATAAGACGGCCTCAAACCTCGATAAACGATTGAACAAGAAACACAAAGCGCTTTCCGTTCGTACGATTTTTTTTTTTTTAACTTTCGATATTGAGAATTCTTTATTTGGTCGTCGTCTCAAAGTATCGAGGTTATCGAAAATACATGACGATGTATCGTTTCTTCATTACCAATAAACTGAAGTTTTTTTTTTTTCATCGATGTTTTTTTGGCTTCGATTGTACAATTAATAATTGAAAGTCATTGGAAAGCGGTGAAAATCTTGTTTTCCCTGTCTGCTATTTTTGTTTGTCATTTATTAATAATCTTCGTCTAGTAATTCTCTTTTCTCATTTATGACAAATGACGCATAAAATTGATAAATGAATAAATGGATTTTCGAAAATAGCTCCGAATACATTTTTGAGTGACCGTGATAACGAATAGATGAATTATGAAAATGATTTATCACTTGTTTATAAGAACGAAAGATATGAAGACGGAGACAGTAAACAGATATGTGTAAATAAATTAAGAAGCAGAAAACATTTTTTATTGACTGTCGAAGTAGCAGAATCTGATTTATTCGTTAGAAGTAAAGATTTCTGAGTTTTATGGTGTCAAATAATTTACATGGAAAAATCGTGACAGGTGAAAGTGCAATGTACATGTGCCGTCGTTGCATTCCCACAATTTTTTGAATACTTAACGTATGTAGCACCGCCTTGCATTTTGTCATTAATGATGCTGATTTTTTTTTTCTTACACCCGAGGTAAATGCATGACACTATAAATATTGACAGAACGACAGCCTAAACACCATAAACATGAGAAAGATTTCTTAAGGTGGTAGTCCCGCCACCGTCATGTTCAAAAGATAGCTCCCGACGGTTAATTCTTAAAAACTTGGCTCTAACTGTCGGAGTAATACAATTATGTTAGTTATTATATTCTTTACGAATGTTAAAGCACAAGAAGAGCTTTCGAGTGCAAGAATTTTCGAATACATTTTCACTCATATAACAATTTCATTAATCAAAAGACCAACTAAATCTTGTATAGCCTTTATTTGGAATCATATTTATAAATTTCGTAATCGAATCTTAGTCCCGATGTATTTAGTTTCATGATCTCTACCTATTATTTCGAACTCGTTCGTTAAATTACTCTCTCTCTCTCTCTCTCTCTCCGTCTTTTTTTTCCTTGAACTTGAACCATAAAATTCTCTATACAGGAGACCCTGAATCCAGGGTAATATTCACATTACGTTTGCGCGATAACATAATGAAAGCAAAAAAAAAAGTAGATCGGTTGGAAAAGAATGAAGGGCTAGGGATAATTTCACGTATACAGCGACTGAACCACTTATGCAAATACCTTTAAACGTTATTTTTAATCGAAGCACCGAAGCATTAAGTGAGAAAGAGAACTTACCTATAAGAATCGTTGGAGCGCGAAGTTGTGATTTTTTACTTTACACTGTGCAAACACGATACGGTAACTTAAAAGTACAAAAGTTGAATCAAATAATGGTTACTTTGCTCAAAGTCTCAACTGCGTCCTATTGCGCGATAACCTGTCTATTCGGATCAGGCTGTTCACTAGATTACTTCATTGTTGTCTGCCGCATTTTTTCACGGAAATGTTCTATCTGATGAGGTAAATAAATGATTATTTTTCATGCAGCGAAACCGGCTTTTCCATTAACCAATGTGGTTCTTTGTAAAATGACATTCGTTCGTAGCATAAAAATAAATCAATTTTACAGATCCATGTTTGTTGACCGTAGACGAAAGTTTGAAACTGAATGAGTCGATTTTTCAAAATTGGACGAATCACGAAAACGTTTTATCAACGTTTCTATCTGCTCGAATAAAAAACAAATAACGATTGAAAGATTTTCCAATAATTCCCATAGCTCTCGCGACCTGGAGTACGACTTCAATCATTAACGTTCAAAATATCTACAGAGATGAAAAAATGTCGAAGGGTATAACCGTATATTTCTGTTCCCGGGCAATCGTCACGGATCGATAGTTTAACGCAAAATGTATAATTATCGAGCTTGCTGGATACGGAACTTCATGGAATTTATATTGCAACTGACGGAAGTAAAATAAGAAAAATCTGTAACATTTATATTGCAAAACCTACGATGCAGAAGAGCATTAATGAATTTTGCTTCCCGTTTGTAAAGAGATTCCTATTGGATGCAGTTTTGCCAATGTGGACTTAGCTCGACCGATTCCCATCGAATTCGCATTGAAATGTATCAATCCTCTCATCTGCACATTAGTCGAAGAACGCTTCATTTGTCATAAAAAAATAGATCGTAGCTGCTATTTTAACAGAAATACAAAATATTTATTTATACTTAACAAATTGCATGATAAATAATTCGTGTATATACATGAGTTGTGTACATGAATTCGTAAATTATACGGGTCTTGCATGGTTACATCACCCGGTGTCAAGTACAGAAATCTTTCTTTTCAAAATGATAGTCTTGGAAAACGTATAACTCGATTAATCAATGAACGTCAAGTCTCTAGACGTACGTGCTGCACTTAGAATACATTTGAAAATTTAATTATGGTTGGAAACATCATTGAGCTACGTATTATATCTAAGCCACAATTTGTGCAGCGTTTGTCACATATTGTTACATTTTGCAAAGCGAATTGAGGCCGTATCGTTGTTTAGAATTACGTTTCCTTGGAACGTTTCCAGAATAGAAAAATTCGCTACTCATTTTTATCGGACTGTTTTCAACGATGATATCAAATTTTAAAATCACCTTCAAAAATGGCATATTTTTGACAACGATACAACCTTTGATTACTTAAACTTATAAAGGAAATATGGCTATTTTACAGGATTGACACCAACATTTTTCATTATTCTCTCCGCAACGGTATACGATATTTTTCTCCTATATTATGAGCTTTTTAAATTATCATGGCAAAATCTCAACATTCTCTTATCATTTCCCGAATTACACGAAATGATTTTCGTTTACGATTTAATGTGGATGAAAATTAATACGAAAAAATTACTATGTACGTTTTTATCGTAGCGTTGAACTGTGTAATCACTGCGAAGATAATCGATGTTAGGAATACAAAGAAGTTCCATAATTCAGTGAATTTTTACAGTAAACACAGTAAATCTTCCTATAGTGACAAGATAGTCCAATGCAACTATAAAAACATAATAATTTTTTGTATAAAATTTTCGCCGCGAAATGATGATTGAAAGATAGAAAAACGCTTTGATACGTAAGATTATCAATGAATGAAATTATGAGGCATTGTCAAAACGAAGCTTTCATGATATGCTTAAGCCTTGGAAGCCCTTCGACCGAGATCTTTGATTTCGCAGCGTTTTTTCACTGTTTTTTTTTTTTACTAAAAATTGCCACAATCGTTTTTGGCATTTTTCAAAATGGCACCACCGAAAACTTTGACGGGTGTTCTCGACCATGAAATCAGCATTAATTTTCCACCGATGTGTGGACTACCACGTCCTTGTTCGCAATGCTCAAAACTCATCTCCACGAGCTGCTGACCTAATGGTTTTGTTGTCAATGTCGATCCAAAAGGATTTACATTTTCCCAATCATCGGAAAAGTGTGATTTACGTTTTCGTCGCGGATCTTCAGTCACGATACTTCGGGCTGCAAGAATTCGCTGTGCTCTTTTCTTGGATTGAATAGTGGTTGACCGGACCTCTGAACCCCGTAATGCAGGGAATGGTAGTTTTGTAAATACCGGATGTTCGGGCGTGACCCGACTGTAATATCGTGGTTCATGTGTCGGCTCCGCCAATCCGGCTTCGTAACCGATCGTATCGGTTTCACTATGAAGCCTAACGTCATCCAGTTTATTCCTTTCGAAAAATAGCCTTGGCGAATCGAAGGCCGATGACAAGATCAGATTGAAACCCAGCACTGCACCCTCGACACCTTCTTCCAAACCCTTGTCAAAATCCGTGTACTCTTGACCGAGTACTATGTCCCCTTTGCTCGGTATCACATGACCTGACATCTACATAAATCGTGGATAATAATATAAGATTAGAGTTTTGTTTTTTTCGTTTTTTTTTTTTAATATTTCCGTTGAATCCGTTTAAAAACGGAATTTCAAAGGATCGCCCACGTCATGGGTTATTTCTTCTAGGTGCCATTCCGGCGTGATCAGAAAAGTTTTAAAAAAAAGTTGAACATTTAAAAAAAATCTTCATGTACTATATGATTCGTTTGAATAAATTTAAAAAAAGGGCTGGTTATTGGATTTCATTCAGTAATGAATGAAAAATCATTAAAATCGTCAAAATTTTTGCTCATTACACTGAGAAGCTCTCTCGTTTGCCTGGTTGATTAATCAATCATTCGAAAGTTTGCCCACATGTGTTTGCAACACTATAACAACATAACTCTGAAATTCCAACACAGTATCATGTCGCACAACATTTTATATTATCAAAATATGTAGTTGACTCTCAATTAGAACGGATTTTATTTGATCATTTCCAAATGTTTTAAATCAATTTGAAAATTTTTCTCATTGGAAATACTTTTAACATTAGCATAGCCTTGGTACATCATTCCTAGTAAATTTCTTTGTGAACGACGGAAAAAGTAGGCATTTACTATGGACTAGTCAACAGGTAAATACGCGTGTAAACTCCTCATAAGATAGAAACAGTTGCCTGCATATTAGTTCTTTCACTAGTTCACCGGTGTGACGGAGAAATGTGCGGTTCACGATAATGTAGGAAACTGCCTTCAATCATTTCGTTCACAGAATTTCAAATAGAGAAGTATAAAAGATTAACTTGATATATTTTATGAAAAATTATTTGAAGCTTTATACGTTCGAAAAACCTAGGCTTCATTATTGTTTCATCATTATGCCGATTCGGTCGTACATTTTGAGTGAAAATTTGGTCCACTGGGACAACAACAAAAAAAGTATTGACTGATCCTAATTGGTTCCAATTTGAATGAATACTGATTGAACATATTCGGTTTTGTTTGATGTCTTATCAATCGAGTTTTACAGCTGTAAATAATACCTTCGTGGCATATCCATCGATCGCTTTCTGTCCATCGATCCACAGAGCATAGCGTCCGTTAACATTGGTCCAACTCTCACAAATATGATACCAGCGATGTTCTTCAATGAACGTTGGATAAGAAAAAATCTCTTCATTATCTATTTCGAGGTGGATGCTTCGCCCTTGCGAGGATATCCAAGCTCGTACGAGTCTGTCCTTTTCGTCTTCTGCGAGTTAAAATATGAAGAAAAATTGTTATTTTTCGACAAGTGAACGTGAGAGCGAGTCAGAATTCATGCCAATCGATAGCAAACTTGCAATCTCCTTTTAGAATGATTCGAGAACGATCTAGTTGCGCAAGGGAAACTGTGCTCGACTTAGACAATTTGAATGTGTTTTTTTTTTGTCGCGCAACCAATTCGACCTCGACTCATGACGTCACTATGAAACATTTAAGCTACTCTTTTGTACGAAATGCCATACATATGTGCCACGGTTCACTTGCTTAATATCAACGTTATTTATATACGTATTTCTATGTGTACTGACATGTAGGCACATACGTTACGTTAGAAGCCTTTGGACTTCATTTCCAAATAAGTTTTATCCCCCGCGAATTGATAAAAAATAAGAATACCTTTGTTTTTCGTTTCCATTTTAAGCGAGAAATGCAACCACGTGGATTCGTAAATCAAAAGAAAAAAAAAACAGGAGAAAATAAGCGTGACTTCAACACATCTGACGTGTATAATTAAAACGTGGACGAGCCCTCAAGCATTGCGAAATCTGTTGAGTCTACATATCACACAGTAGACCGAGAAAGCACAGCTCGCTCGTGGCAGAATTATGATCATCTTCGAGCAGCTAATTAGTAAGAATAATGAGAACTTTATAGAGTCTTTTGGCACGTTAACTTGGCCGGACAGGGAATATTAATCGTAACTTTTCTCCTCGTGTTAAATGTTATGAGACGGCTACACTAAAAAATTATTTCCATTGCACCATTTCTCAGACGATCTTTTACATTTTTAATTATTTATGAACAAGTCGTTCAGCTTCGTGTTTAAATTCGATTTTTTTATCGTTTTCAAAATATTTTTAAGTTTACCACTGTGTGCTCGCCTTTAATAAACTTAGCCCGATGTCATAGAGGCTGTCACTAGTCGATAGTTTCAGTGCGACCGATATACAGGACTGACCTAAATTTTAAATATCGCGATGTTGCTAATATTAAACTTTACGTCATATCAATAAATTCTTCACGCGTATCTAAATAAAAATCTAAGATTACAGTGTTTTGTTTATTTATTATTTTACTGTTTTTAACTGATACATGAAAATTGCAATACTTATCATATTGCATCTCATTTCAAATTCAGATGAGACGGGAAGCAGTTACGTCATCACCAGTATTAATTGATGGGTGAAAGACGATGAAATTATAAAATATAAAAAACCATATAACTTCGAATAAAAACTCAAACAAGATTAAAATATTGGTCCCTATTCCATTTATATTTCGGTAATAATGTTCGGTCAATGATTATTGTCCAGCAGAAAACTATTCTTGCATAATAATATTTGAACTCTACACAATAGATATCAATTGATTGTGCAATTCTTTAATGCATGTAGAGCATTACATGGTCATTCAGTTTATGACAGTTCTAACATCGGAGTTTTCTGCCATAACGCACGGAATATGTCAGCCAATATTTTGTCGTTCACAACCCAACGTTTATTCTCGTTTTTAATCGATACTGCATGTATGATCCACGATCTTAGCTAGAACTCGTAAAACGAGGCCATACACTGTTCGGTCGTCTAATGCAAGTTGTCTGATAGCCGGCGAATCGTTTTTACCAGAGACTTGTGAAATTTGCGATGCTGTTGCATACAGGATCGCTCAAAATTCAACATTTTGTATGTAGACCGTTCGAAGTGTGCATTTTATACTTTAGGATCATCATTTAACCCTCCGAATCTCGGAGTTATTCTCTTTCAATTAAATGGTTTCAGTGACTATTTATTCATAACAAACGGTTGAAAACTGTCAAGATCTAGGGTAGTCAGTGGGTGACGAAAGGGGCCAAGCTATAAAGTTTATGAGTCAAAGTGACAGGGATATTTCGGTTATCACTTGTTTTTCTCGTTTGAACTCTAATGATAACTCAATTGTGCATTCATAATTATTAACTTACTAATTTGATAGTTGAACAAATTATTCAAGGCCTGCGTGTATGCTAATTTAATGGTTAAACATATTTTTCTTTTATATGCTAAAAATTCTGTATTTTTAATACATGAACAAACTGTAATACGATCATTTTGATCTATTTCATCAGATCTTTTTGTGTGTTGGAGAACATTATACGTCTTCGTAGTCTGAGCACACGCGGTTCATTACTACTTCGAACTTGTCGCGTCGTTTCAATCCTTATTACGCGCGCTTATAAATCCCTCCAATTATAGATCGTTAGCACGAAATCCCTGAATCGTTATCTACTCACAAAGTACGTATTTACATCTTTCGTATCAACTGAAACGCACTATGTGTGTATAATGTTTAATGTGCATTTAATAAAAATACGTGTAATTATAAATATACATATGAAATAAATTTCTAAAGTAGTTCTAGCGTAAATCCTTGTCTCGAAAATCATTCATCCGGTGAAAAGTCAATCGCGCAAAGACTTCGTCGTCGACTTTCCACTTTGCTTGCACGCGAGCCAAATGTAAATGTATACAAGGCGTTAATCGCATGCAGGTCTTGAACTCGTACGTATACGAGTCGTACGAGCAATTATTTTATATATCCGTGGTGTATTTATATGCGTGGACATTCATGCATAGGACATAAAATGTGTATTGAACATGTGATTGCTTACTCGAGTAAGAGAAGATGGAATGCGGGTAGGTCAGGTTTGTAGACTTGACCCAGACGCAGAAAGTGAACTCTTCGATTTCCGGCACCGGTAACTCCCATCGTAGAAACTACAAATAAGTTTTATTTTCTCAAAAATATAGTGACACACGGTCTTTCATTACATAGTCATTCTTTGATAAATATTTTCATGGCCCATTCAAAATATTATTACCAATGAAATGTAGAAGTGTTGAGGTTTAGTTTTATGAAAAGAATCGCAGAAAAGTCAACAATGTTAATGAAAATATATTCGGGATAGTTTGCGAAATTAATCTAGAAAACAATGAAAACGTTATTCGATAAAAATCGTTCATGAAAATTATGATCCTTTCCATGAAACACTGGGACTGCTGGCATTTTTTTTACCAAAATTATCAGTTTTTGCATTTCGGAGATGAATAATCTTTTTTTTAATCTCGTCATAGCACTATTTTTTCTCGAAAAATAGCATTTTCCATACTCACATCCCGAGTTATTGATCACCAAAATAGTAAATATTTTAAAAATTATGATTTTATTAGTAAAATGCCTACTTTCGCAGAAGTCCGAGGTATCAATAGTTCTTTCAAAACAATGGAGTTTCATATTTTCTGAATTTTCATGATTTACAAACATTGTAGAATGTTTAAAGTGTACTCCTGATTTTTTTCGATAAAAACCGACCTCAGTGCTGCTGATGGCAGTCAATGTACATATTCATCAGACGTCAAGATCCACTAATCTTGGACACTCTTATTTCCTCACACTCAACAAGATACTTTTCCCTATATTTTATCGGATTAAATTATTTTTTATAGTGAAAGATATAAAAATGTGAAAAATCTTACCTGAATATATCCTCTTTGCGTGAGCAAAGCTTTGTGCAATGGAGTGACATTCTTTGTTGCCGCGTTGACTACACGTCCCGAAGGTTTTCGATTCGAACTACTCTCGTAAAAAGGCTCACCGAGTGTCACATCTAATGCGAGCAGTACAATTGATATCGCAGTCACGAACCTTAGACTCAGAGTCTCCGGAGCCATTTTTATTGTTCTGCACTTTGATAGAGTTTTTTTTTATGAAATAATTTGTTTTTTTCGTTGCATGAACGTGATCTATGTTCAAGCGCTTGTTGCGCCCCCGCAATCTCTTTATCAAATGGCACGTACGATCGTGAATGTCTCGGAGTTTTGTGACCGCAAATGTTACGATCTTACGTGGCCCCTGATTAGCCAGAGGGCGGCGGTAAAAAAAAAAAAACTAATCTCTCTCGGTTCAAACAGTTGCGTAGTCCTTTAGCGAGATTCCAGTTTCGTAAAATGCCCGAGCGAATACTGTCACGAAATCGATGCAAAAAGCCACGAGGCTTTCTCGCTCCGAGCGTTAAGAACGAAACTACTATTTGGTCGACGCGCTCGCACTACCTCACGATTCACCTCTGGTATAACTTAGTCACAGATCTGAGAAGGGAACCCAATTCTCGTCCCTCACCAATCGCTCCAAACGTTCGGTTCTGACCTCGCTTCGCCCCATAACAAGACCCCCCGGTCAAAACTCTACCCCTCTTTTCACTCGTCTTTGCTCGCAATAACTATTAATAATCGTTCTTTCGTGAATTTATCATAATTTCATGAATATCCTCCGCAGGGAATCAACACTTTTTTTACTTTACTCATTTTGCACGTCACTCCGTATCCTGAGGGTTCCGATGACGAAGCTTACGAAACGATGCATGACATCAACTCAAAATCGATAGTACGACGCACAGGGTCTAAAATATGACAATTTTCAATGGGCATTCTGTATCTGATTCATAATTTAAGATAATTATAAACATTTGAATTTACAAGACAAATGTTTCGCTCGAATAATTACGATTAATTATATTAATTTAATTATATTCAGATGAAGGATACAAGTAATTTTTTGTGTAACTTTGTTAAATGTGATATTAAGTAAGGAATTATGTAAATTTTTTAAATTCAGTACCGTCAATTAATAACTACGTATTTAAAAGTATATTTAATTATACTATCGTTGCCATTCGAAAAAAATTTTACGCAAGCAATTTTAATCACAGCTTTCGAAACTAAGATATCAATCCGTAACAACATCAAACTTGGCAGGTTTTTGCTCCTGCTACAGTGTTATAATCGTGCACAAACTTGTCGCAGGGTTACGGTGAAGGTAATGACGAGAAGTCCGGTCGTTGTACCGCGAGAACTTACTAATTGCATACAAATATACGGATCAGAGCACAAGTATACTGTCTCAATATGCGACACAACAAAAATATTCCTTTTGACGCTTTCACAGAATAACGAAAGTCTCATTAATTGCGCAACACAACGGTTCATTATTTTCTGCATCGATTAAACGCATTAAACGACTCTTTAATAATGAAAAATTATTAATCGGCACTTTCAACGAATGTAGAAAATTGATCCAAAGCATTAGTTTTTATCCTCGCATTTGCAATTCGATCGTGGAGGAAAAACCGATAAGAATTCGAACATGTCGTCAACATCATCCGTATCGACAACCCTACCTGAAGGAATCCACTCCATAAATGAAGATCGACCGCGTTCGAAAGCATCAACTTGTTGAAACACTGCATACGCTTTTTATTTTTTTATCAGGTCCACCGTAGATTTTCATGTTTTTTTATTTGCTTTTTTTATTTTTTTTATTATGATTTCACTGCTGCATCCTCAGCATCGTTGACGACATATCGATCCGGTAAACCACCACCTACTTACACAGCACGCATGACACGTTTCACTTTACACAGTCAACAGTATCCACATACTTTGCTTTCAACCATGTCATCTTTTATGTCTATGTACATATTTTTATGTATATATATAAATGTACGGAGATATACATGTTTATTTACTTGTGTATAGTCTCTTTATGTTCACAATGCATCCAACAGTACGTCGATGCACTGTACGAGTAAACGCGTCGAACGTAACGCCACAGATTTGTTGTGACTCTGTGTACAAATGTGTATAGCTTCCCTCAGTTGTTCCTTACTTCCACAACCCGGCAAGTGGCTCTCGGACACGATTTTGCCACGGCTTCTGGTTTCTTCCCCAGACCGTTTCCCCTGATTCTATATTTTTTTCACTTTCTCTCTCTCTCTCTCGCTCTCACTCTTTCTCTTCCTTTCATTTTATCGTTTACCATGTTTCCACAATTTACGTAATACACCAGCACTCGACGATTTCCGTTCTTACCTGCGAGACTCACGCCGACAATCAAACTCTATCGTCCGGCATTCCGAACGCATTCTTAAACTTTAGGATACAGTAATGATCCGACAGACATTGTGAAATATTCTTCACACGAATGTGGTTCATTTTTATTTCTTTGTTTTTTTCAGCTCGAAGTGCCTGAAAAAAAAAGTACGACGTTTATTCACATTGGTTTTTATTTGTTTTCGAAAAATGTGCTAATTGATGAGTGGATTTTATAAAAAAACAATTAAAACGATTTGCCGGTGGTATTTTTTTTCAAGCGACCGTTTCAAATTGCATAGTTTTTTGGTATTTTTTATCCTGCTTGTAAATGCTTGTAAATGAACGACATTTCGTTTTATTCCCAGCTGGGCTGTGAATTCGAAGCAATTAATTTTATCAATATCGCGACTTTCGAGAAGTGATGTGAATAAAACGGTGTTGCAATCGAATAAATTGTGATTTCCATGATGATTTATTTCGTGAATACTCAAATATTACAAGATTCGAAGTGTTTTGATTTGGTGAGAGTTCGTGCGGCCAATGAGCATCGGAACAGAGAAACAAAGTTAAAAAATAAATAAATAAATAAACAAGAAACGTGCGTGACTGAGAAGAAGGCGTGACTGCTACGTGTGCCAGGTTTCGAACGAGGGGAAACTAGTCGAACAAGTATCTTTTTATATGGAATCACCAACGACTGTTCAAAAGTGCACTATGCGTGAAGATATGTTATCGGTATGCACAAAAAAAAAGTGTGGTAAGAATTACGTTCTTATTTTCGTGTCGTTATTATCCCGGGCGAAATTTCACAAAATCCTGAACGTCGTTCCTACAAATTTGTTTCTTAACAGCACAAATCAACCTGCCACACAATTACAAATGCAATAATTATTAATCTGCTGCTCACAGTTATTAAAAATGTTTATTCAATAGAGTTGAAGGTTGTGAAATTTCCAACATTATTTTTTACAGTCTTTACGTAAATTATAATATTATTCAGGTAAATGTTTATTCTAACAAAATTATGCAGTTACCGCTGCAAAACACCTGCGTGTAGATCAAAATGCTACGGTCACGAAATATATTTCCACAAGAATGCTTCCCCGCCCTCGTAATGCAATTTTAAATAAACTTTGTGTGTTACTTTGTAGAAACAAAATATATGATTTCGTAAATCGATGTAAACATTCAATTTGGTATTCATACAAATTTGTTAGCCATGCGAAATATGTTTCCCCTTATCATCCTGAATCACAGGCTCTTGTGAGTAGAAATGATCAAATTTGAGTTACGAAGCTTGGTTGCAAACCTGCTTGGCATAACTCGAATGTAAATGAAGAAACAATATCGTGCGAATTCAGTGAGAAAACAATTTCATTCGCTGAATTTCCCCACTATTGTAAAGTTCTCATTAAATAAATATAGAATTGCATGGATTTTTCTCTCATTTTTTCACAAGTGAATGAAAAATATCGAAAAAAGTATTTCCGGTGCTGATTAAACTCCGTATTAAATTTTTCCACTTCTCTATTGTTCTCGCCGAAAATAAATAATCGATAAATTCTCGGAGAGTGTAACCCAGCAAAATATACTAAGAGTACAATGATGGACCACCTGTGCTCGTGAATTTCATTCATAGAACCAAAGGTATCAGGGCAATTTATTGAAACAAGATTCGAAAAACAATAATTCAATTGGAAATTGTCGAAAATTAACCATAAATTAACCATCATATTCGCGTTTTATAGGCAAGAAAAAAAACGTTTTTATTCACGCGTCAACGATAAATTTAATGATTAATAAAATATTTGATCCATGCCATGTAGAATTTTATTTACTCGCCGAACTCGTTTTCACATACCACTTCGAACAATAAATCGCAAGGTCTACCGGGACTCGTGATACTCGTGCCCGATGTGCGCGTTCCTAGGAAGTTATGAGCTGCCTTGCATATCTCAACCCGGAGAATAAACGATGCAGGATTCAAAAGTATAGATAGGGCACTTCATTGAGGGAAACTATAATAGTTTCATAATTTTCAACCGATAGCGATGGGTGTGCGGTCGCTGTGTGGTTTCGGCGATCATGATAGTTTAGCAGCCTTGGGCGCGGTCGATATTTGGTTAGGTGGCCGCTTACTCAACAGGAACAGGAACAGTGTTTCGTAAAAATCCGCCGGGGCACACGCAGGAACAAAAACAAACTATTGTTCCATATAATTTTCAACATTATTCACATATTATTCTTTTAGTGGACGGTTATCATTGAACAATTCAATAAAATCCAGATAGTTGAACAACTGAAGAACTCTTTTCATTGCCAAGTCGTTATCAATAGGGATTAGACATTCCCTGACATAACAATTATTCATGCTTGAAATACGTCAAAATTTGTATAAAAAAACTGTTTTGAACTATTCTCGTTTTAGAACATAAATTCATTTTATTACCGCTATCAGTGAAATTATATAGAACTTATTTCGTGAATTATTATTTCTTTGCTCTAGTAACTACTGGGTCCATCTTGGACCAACTTGGACCATCAAATGAACGAAATGATTACGAACTTGATTGTTATTGGACTTTTGTACAAGTTCGTTCGCAGACGAACGAAGTTGTACAAAACTCATTCGCATCTGATAATAATTTTTTTAGGAATATTGTCTTTAATTAGGCGTGCTAATAGATTTCAACGACAGAATGAAAAAAAAAAAACATACAGAGGTTTAATGGCGAGGATCGACGGTATGTTGATTTAGACTGAAACGCCTGACAAACACGTGTCTATAGTTTCAAACCCAATGTTGGAGCTCGATAGTTGTCTGCTTCGAGGAGAAAATCAAGCATTATATCTATATCAATGGCAGACTACAATATCTGATACCGATAGTTCGGAAAGAGCACGCACCGTTTTAATTAATATGCGAGGTCACGTACTTGCTATAACTGCCAATTGCCCTATCGTTTACCTCTGTGTATGTTCCTCCCATGTTTCGTATCGTGATGTAGGCGTAAACTTTGTTCATCAAAGTGCATTCCTAGTTTGTGACTATATGCAACAATACCGATATTTGTATATGGAGGAAAGAGGGAGAGAAATTATTAAACTTTCATAGTAACCATCGTATGAAAAATGCCACCTGGTTTTTCTGAGCTCAAACAAGCTGAGCGTGACTGATGAGGGCTCTATTTATGTTTCAAATTGCAATATGTACATGAATATAAATATACTTGACCTATACCGATTTATCGAATATTTTTAGTTATTCTTTATAAGAACCTATGACATTAATAATATGTATTGGATGATTTATCATTTTGCAATCGTCAACTTTTTGTTCAAACATCGAAGTTCTCTTCTGACGAAAAGTAGAGAAGATATAATTGATTGATAACGATGGGAATGAAGTAATAATGTAATCATTCATTATTTTAATTGTAAAGTCAAACGCCTTCGCACCCGACCTCCTGGACTTAAACTATTGATGCAACTGTGCAATTGATACGACGTGTACGAGTAACGATACATATCCAAGAATTCCGACAACTTGCCTTCTTCGGTGAACTTTCCTCGATTCGCGTAAAATAAAGTTGAATGCGAGACGGCTCATTTTATTAGCGCTTACGTCAAAACGAGAGACAGACTATGGGAAAAGTTTCACATATAATTTCAAGCATCTTGGAGAATATTATTGTTGCCTACATTTTATAACGATGTCTCGTTTATTATCATGATTTTCTCATCCTCATGAATTGGAGCAGTGACGGTCTTGCATCAGAAAAAATACACGTGGGCATCAATACGGATCACTCGGTGAAAAACATGAGTCTCAACGTCATCGTAGCTCATACTGTTATTTGTTTTCGTTTCCTCTCACTTTTTGTGCGATCGTTACAAGATTAACAAACTCTCTCGGTTCGCCTCTCCTTCCAGTGTTAACGATCTTGCACGAAGTTTTGAGACAATTAAGTGGCACACGTACAGTCCATTTCTGTCGTTAAAAAAACCCTGAGAGTCCGTGCGAGAACGATACTCCGGTTTCCTCGCTGTCCATGAATTGAAATTCCAGTTGGCTTACTAACTTCCTTCTAATTCACGTTCCATCAATGCACGTTTCCTCGTTTTTTCCTTCTTTTATCGATTTTCTATTTCATTCTTTTTTTATTTTCTTTTTTCCACCTAACAGTACCAAGGTGGAATCGATATCGGGATACGTCCACGAAAACAGAAAATACCAATTAGGCAAGACACTTTCAAAGGTACTGTCGTTTCAAACCGGCGCTGAGAAATTTCTCTCACCGCACACGAAACTCTGACATTCGCCGTAGAAATCAACTATTTTTATTGATCAACTTTTTTAACACTTGAAGCTTTGCTTATGTTTGCTAACAGACAAATTCTTTGTGGATACCGTTCACTCATAAATTCTCATAGTCCCACCATTTGTTATTCTAAATATGGCATTGAAAGAGACAGTGCCCTGAAAAATAATCAGCTACACAGTTCGAAGGTGTTCTTTCATATCATTGCAATGACCTTCGTTGTTGAAAGATACAGATTAGCAACAATTGGAGCAGCAGTGAAATGTTCACGAACTTAGTCATTTCATTATCTTCGGGAAGACATTTTCTTTATCGTAATCACTTCTTACTGGGATGCGTTTATTTATTTTATTCAGTCGATTTTTTTTTATTGTATTCGGAAATTGCTATAATACGATTATTGTTAAAAACAGCATGAAATAACATTCAATTAAAAGAAAATAGTCTTCACTTGGATAAAAATATGCGATCTTTTATTTCCTCATTTTCTCCACGGTAAAAAATTGATTTTTATGCAGCATAAAACAGCACTTTTCGACGGATCATATCGCATGGACGTATCGTGTTGAATTCACGAGTCCACCACATCAATACCATTGCATAAAATTATATTTTACTCAGACGATGTTAACTTCCGTCCCAGTTTCGCTCTTTAGTTTGTACTAGACGGAAAATATTTATTTCAAATTAATCAACAGCAATGCGATGACAGTGTATTTCATGCAAAAAAAAATATTTAAATTATCAAAAGCTCAATGGATAAGCAAACACTCAACCTATAACGAGAGGAATATATTTCTTGCTTGATATGAAAAACTTCGCTACTAAATTATCGATGTTCCCTATAATAGTTTATTGTTGAAGGTTTAATTACGAGATGTTGAAACAGTCGAAAATTAAATTTTTGCACAATGTTTATGGTTTCAGTGAATACTCAAACTCACGCGAAGGGAAATTGTGTAAAAAAATGATTGTAATGAAATTACAATCGGATACCATGGCATAATGGTGAAAATTTCAATGAAAATATTGCAATTTCCCATTTGAAATTGAAGCAGTATTTACTGTTCCTGTTTTCTATTTTAGTGTTCAGCTGTGTATATGTTTTGTTTCCATTGCTTTTGGAATAAATAGAATACTCAATCAGCCATGATCGTAAATTTAAATGACCCACATATTAGTCATATAATTACGCTGGAAAATCGAAATTCTGACTTCCCTTTTTTGAAAACGTATTTATTACAACAATAAAAAACATCTAGAGAAACTCCATTGAAATGTACGTCTGTAATTTCATTGCATTATGATATAATCATGGTGAATAGTTGAGAATAATATCTGGAGTAATATCTCATTCGAACATAAAATTACTATACACTCTGACTAACATTTTTCTTTGCAATCATTGTTTTACAGACTTCTAAAAATTCGACTTCAGGCAGTAGTTATTACATAGGAGGCAGCAGTACATTGCCAAGAGGTGGCTCACTAATGCGGGCATACAGTCCAGCGACCTCGTCCGTTGTGGCTGGACCGAACGCCACCCCAACACAACCAAAGACTCTTGGTACACCGGGTAAGAATTTTCCTCTTGGCTATAAATAATCGCAGACACGTATCCGAGATAAAGCAATTAGTGTAGATCGGGAAAAATCGATCACGGTCTCGAAGCCACGACTAAGACATCGAGAAATCCCAGGTGTTTCAAATACTTTTATTCCGTCGTTATGAAATCCTGATCTTTGAAGTGAACATTCATTTACATTTGAAGCAGGACATTGAATTTTACCTTTGTCCGTTGACTCGGTTCACTGCTCAACTCATCGTTGATTTTTCCTCGATCGTAATGACAATACGCAGTCGGTCGGGATATTCTGACCGACGTTGTAAAATCATGTCCTTATAGGATTCCAGAAAATGATCTTAACTTTATTTTTGTACACATCCACACACGTAAAGCGGAATAATAATTTACTGCCCCATAGATCCCCAGCATTTAATGAAGCACAGTCTGTACAATCAGACATTTGAAGTATCTAGAAACGTGCAAGAAAATTGAGTTTGCTGCATGAATTCACAAAACAGTTTTATTGTTTAATTGAACTTCCTGATAAAACCACTGATAAATTGAGCATGTGCTTTTTAACAGTAGTAATAAATCCAATATTTTATCAGAAAAATGAAGAATTTCGAACGCAGTCAAAAAACTTTATGGATTTGATTTACTGAATGTCGTTGGAAATCTGCAATTTTTTTTCTCACAGTTGAAGTTTTATGCACAAGTAGCACGAAATTTCGTGGAGTCAAATGATGCATTTTTTTTTTCTTCAAAATCGGTGCATGCTACATCTTCATCTCATTTACCATTTCGCTTCTTTCATCGACATCCATGAATGCGAAAATTGACTACTAAATTTCAGGTTGTGGAAATAATTAATCTTTCACCCTTATCGTATGACTAACTATTCTAAACTTCCATTTCGCGATCGGTGGAGTCTTAACGCCTGTTGCTTTGTCATAAACTCAACGACCATTGAGAGTCTAAAATAAATTTGACGAAGTTAAATCATTTTGGAAAAACCATTGCCCAACTGATCTTTCAATTTCTTGCCGAATAATAATTTTTTCTAGCCTAGAGTATATTATTAGATTTCTTGATATCCAGTGTGAAATAATAATCGCCAAAAAAGCATGTTAAACCTTCGTAAGCAACGTAATTATGAGAAGTAACAAAATTATCGCTTTTGTAATTATTTTCCCGAATTAGCAAGGTTCACATTTTCTTTCTTCAGAAAAAAGGTATTATTTCATTACTTGATGAAAATTACATTCCCGAAAAGTGTTAGATTTGTATAATCCAACATGATCAAATTGCAAAAAAATAAAATAACCAAACATTAATCATAACGAATAAACTGAAACTAACATATAAAACGGTAAAGTACAATTGCTTCGTGGGTCTGGGTACATGGTACATTGCTTTTGGTTTCAATGGTTGGATAGGTGGTGGCGGTGTGGCACCAGCCAAGCCGCTTCGCAGTTACCAATGCAGTAAGAGTCCCCTCGGCAGCCTTGGGGGCTCGGCACGCTTCTCTAGAGACAGCTCGGTGTCCCTGTATAGTATACCAGGTCAGTAGAATCCTTAAGCTTAGGCCAAGCTGCGAGAGATTTTTGCAGATGCAAAAAAAAAACTGGATGAACGAGACCTATTTTTTTTTTCTTTTTTTTTTCTTCTAATTTCAACTTCGAAGATGGAAACTACGAAACGCAAAAAAAAAAAGAAGTATAAAAATGATCTACACGATATATTTTTCATTCATCATTCTATGCATCAATCATTTAATTCATCACTCAACATATGTACATATACATAATCGATATTCGATTGGAGTAGAAAATCGTTTGTATTTAATGACCATCGAGTATATTTGTAGTATCAACTGAATTTAGTACGTTCAATCAGGATTATTGTGTGATATTGTCACGGGTCGATAACGAGATGCGATTTATTCATGAATGAAATGAAAGAACAATAAACGGCGGTATCGCAAAAACATCGTTATCCAATCCTATTGAACACACGATAATCATTCTGCCTGAACCAAGTAGCACTATTTGTCTGTTTATCAAAACACTATATCGACGATTTCGTCGTTCCCAAAACCGATGATAACTCGTGAATTGGATATGTACTTCTCCGCATGTGTCAAAAAAATAAATAAAAATGTTTGTTTCTCGAAGCACAAAGACGAGCAACAACATTTCGTAGCCGAGTAGCATTGAATTGGCGTTTGAAAAAGTGATTGATCAAATATTTGAAAATTTCAAGTTTATCTCACATGGCACACTCTTTTTTTCGTATTTATAGTGGATATGTGTTGAGAATACGTTTTTAGCCTGTACCATGTTAAGGTAGTAGTTTCGCCACAGTCACGTTCATAAGTTCCGAAACCAAACGCGATCAAAATTCTCGATTTTTTTAGACAAACTTTATCATATGTCCCTCCATAATTGAGAGTAGAAAAAAGAAAAAAAAAAGTATAGAAAAGTTTCGGTGTTATTCAGCGAATTGTGGATTTTTCTACTATATTTGATTGCCAAAATCTCGAATACGAGACAACGAATCCTCTTGAATTTTTTTGCGCACTTTCACAATCGTGGCTTGAATGGGTCTTCATTTTTTTAAATAAATTCTGTAGTAAAACGCTTTCGCGAGAGTACTACGTTTAAAAAAGTACAGTTCAAACAAATTGATTGTTACTGCCTAGTAAATATTTCAAAATAATTGTAGCTTGTTGATAGTTTTGAAGTTTCACATGAATCGTATTTTCGCTACATGTTTTGTAAATGAGTACAGGGCAAGAGGGAAATATTGTTATTTCAGCAAAGATAAAAGTCGAGCATATATCAAGGGGCCTAATGTTTCAAAACTTGACGCTTTATCTTCTCAATTTCATATATATATGGACTGAATTTTCATACAAAATACATCAATGAATAATTCGTCAGATCGGCTACACGGTGAAAGTGGCTACATGAGCAGTCCTGAAAGGGGTGGAGGTGTTGGCACGGGATCAGGAAGATATCCCGGTGGTCCATACAGCACCGGTAGCAGTTATGAGGAGCCTTATTATTCACAATATTCCGGTACCGTAACACCTGTCATCGACGAAGAAGCGAGGTAAGGATAGTTCGAAAAATTTCACAATATTACAAACTCGAAGCGTCATTTTTGAATTATTAATATTCCTTAACTTTCAAGACGTTTGTTGTGTAATAAATCGATGAAATATCTGTAATTTCCCCTCTTTTCTCTGTAATATTTCCCTACGAGTAAAGGCAGTCTAATTTTCTTTTGGCTGTGGAAAGAATGTGGATTTTTGTTCCATTTGATCGACCTTGCTTTATTGGTTGTTTTGTTTGTCGATTTCATTGACTTTAAATTCATCCTCGAAATATCAGAGCATAACAAATATCATAACAAATTGCAATTTTTCATTGTTTTTTTCATCGTCAATAATACAACAATTCCACATACACATTCCAATATACATTTTTTCATGATTCTTCAATTCGTCGACAAAGTTTTGCCCTACGCAGTTACACGCGATTTACAAATTCGTTTTTTTTTTTACTCCAAATTTGTTAATTCAATAAAATATTTCGATTATGGACAATTTTGTACAAAAATGAAAAAAAAAAACGCGTTTTTAGCGGAAAATTGAATCGCGAATAATTGTTGAAGCATTTTTAATTTTCCAACTATCGAATTTTCGGCGCAAAACCACGAAAGCAAATGAATTATTTGCTGAAAATCAATTCACGTAAATAATGGAAAACCAGTTAATAAGCAATGTTTGAAGGGCGAGTCCCTGATGCGAATCAATTCGAACATTGGATAGCTGATAGTGTGGGTGTGTGTGTTTGTTGTGGGTGGTGCAGCGATACGGAACTGTTGGAGGAATCGTACAGCCTTTATGGCGTTAAACCACCGGGCCGTCCACCTTCAGGTCCCCCGAGATCCCCATTTCCTCCAGGAGCTCCGGCTCTGCCTCCTGGGCAGCCGTACGACGTCACTCGGTATAAATTAGTTTCAATGAAAATCAAGAAAAGACAAGAACCGTTTTAGAAAACGAAAAAAAAAAATTATTTAACAACAGAAATGAAATCATTGCTATACATATACATGAGCATTGCCTGAACCCTGTGAACGTCATCTGTTTTGCTTCGTATCGCCTCGCAATCGTCAATACTCCACTTATGCCTGAGCCCTAAAATCCATTTTGTCACTCATGCATACTTTTCTTTGCATTTGCGTAATCATTTTTTTCTTCACTTTAACAAATCACACTCTAAAGTCATTGTTTTTTTTTTTTTTTTTTTTTCGTTGTATTGTTTCTATTTACGTTTCGCTTGATTTACACTATGTTATGCAATCCAATAATTTGAAGAAATATTTTTCTCGTTATGTGATCGAACATCATTTCACTGAAAACACATTTTAAATCCACCGGAACAGCTTTGGACAATTTATCGTGCATGACAGGTTTGCAAATACAGCGGAATTTACGCGATACTTATAATTCGTAAAATAATAAACTCTCTTGCATCTCAACAGTGAAAAATTATCGTGTTATTGTGGTTTTTTTTTTTTTTAACGTTAAAGACATCATTTGTAATCGTGGAATTTCTGCTTCTAGAGATTGTGGATACTGCAAATTAGTTGCATCAAATATGCATCGATGTTACGTGTCGTTTGACTGATGCCAGAACAACGGGATTTTTCTTCGTGATTTCCCTCTGCTGGAAAGTAAACTATGATTGTAAACATCGCGAGTAATTCATCCGTTACGAGCTTCATTTTGCATTCAATAAGCTCGAGAGGCTCATAGCCGGTTTCTGTGAAAATGTTTATTCCGTACCGTATATTATTCATCTTTTTTTTATTATCAGATATTTAAGAGACCTTCTCAGAGTTCAACGGACATAAAATATTTGTTTTTATTTTATTTTCCTAATTTTCCTTTCGTTCATTCGAATGAATGGTGCAGTACATGCATTTTTTTAAATAACATTTAACTTTCACTCATTTTTGTAACGATTTTTTCAATTTTACGCTGAAAAGGTCCCTCAATATCGATTTTGGCCTTCAATTTATATTTCCGAGGATACGAAATAAAATCTAGTTGTATTGGCATTGGTGAAATAATTATCAGATCGAAGAACTAATGCTTCTCGATACGATTCTCGGTATGCGGCATGATTAAATAATTTCGACGTTCAGTACAATGCGAATAAATAATTAGTGAAATACTGAGCAATAATTTACACCAGACCGATGTTATGTGGTTGGTAAATAATATGAACTGCAACTTCACGTAAACTGCACGGTGCAAAGGTCCCAATACTTCATACGTATCAAATAATTGAAATCTTTTCACAGTGATTTTTTTTTTTTGAACAATTTGCTGGTAACCAGTGATTGAGTGCTATGAGTGTAAAACTTTCATCTGTAAAATTCATCTGAAACTTTGATAAAAGTCGATTGAAATAGAGAATGATAAATATTTTGAAATGGAAATAAATACCGTTCACTACTCAATGTTGCAACAACTATTATAAATAATAGAGATTATTATATTGATGCATAACACCAAGGATTGGACGAAGTGGCACTCAAAACAATGCACGAACTAGACAACGTTTAATGTTAATTCGCTGTGAAATGTCTAACGTTTCGTAAAGTCAAAATATAAAAGGAATGCGTATAAATTGAATGATTTTACACTGTCACAAATGTTAATTGAACACGAACAATTACTTTTCCTATAGGATAAGGGTGGAACAGATGGAACGTCAGCTTGCTAATTTAACTGGTCTCGTGCAAAAGGCTCTAACTCATGCTCCACTCACGAGTCCCTCGCCCAGGGACTATTTGCAAGTCCCGGCAGGACGTGATCCGTACACAAGAACCACAGGTACCCCTAACGCTATTACAATTCACTTTCTTCTATAATAATTATTCTCATCGCATAAATCGTCAAGAAAAACAAAATGGTGTAAAAATCGTGACTTATGTATTTATGTATTTGTATAATTGCTTAAATGATTAACAAAAATAGAGACGTAAAAAATGACAAAAAGAAGGACAAAGCGTGTTAGTTTTAACACGATAAAACAATAACATTTCACGAATAATTATGCATCAATTTTCGCAGGTGTATTTTTTTGCTACCACAGAAAAACGAAGCACTTTATTCTGATTAACATTGACGAGTTACGTAAAGTGCACATGTGAATCGGTATTGAGCAGTCTCTTCTATCATTTTTTTAAATAATTATTTAATTTAGCTTGCAATGTCTTTCTTGATATCGTTTATAATGGTTTCAAAAATCTGTACACCATACGATCTTACAAATAGAATAATCGCTTCCGTGACAAGAAAAAGTTCGAAAAAATTGGATGAATATAAACGTGTCGTTTTCTGGATTTAAAAAAATCCAGTGTGGCAGTGCCCCGCGCATAGAGTTCTGTTGAAAACAATAATCATTGTTCAAAAAGATATAAAAAGCACAAATCCGATATTTATATCGAAAAATAAATAAATATTGCTCATCGGGTTAAAGTTTGGTTTTTTCTCCAATCAGCGTACAAATAATCATCTTCATAATCATTATCATCACCATTATTGTTTTTGTAGTGCACGAAACTTTATTCGCGATTAACGACGGGCATTATTGAACGTTCATAGATTATTAGTTGCTTTTAACATCACGACGAAAAAAAACTATCACTCTTGTACAGATAACAAAAAATGTATACATATATATATATATTTAATTACCACGCATATATAGAAGGGACTGACATGCTCATAGCTTTAACAACGAAACCGTTGCTGTATAATTATCAAGTAGAGCCTACATTTCATACATAGTGTAATTCCTAGTCACGGATCAACGAGTGAAGTACCACATGTGTGTAACAAAAAAAAATATTGCTCTGCCAGGTCATAACGAACCGATAGTTTTTATTTTTATTTTTCTACAAATACTTGCAAAATTTGAATGACTTTACGTGAAATATCCCCATGTCCGGGATATATTTTATTCAACCCCATTGCATAATACATATTTCGGTTTTGTCCTAAGATACTCAGGTTGTTGTCTCACCGAATGTTGACAGTAAAAAGTTTGAAATTTGCTAAAGATTCACTGGTTCGAATTCCAAATATTTGCGAACAATGATTCCGTAATTAAATTCATGCGAAGAAAAAAATTAATAACTACGATTTCCACCGTTTAGATTTGGGGGTTTTTACGATTGAAAGAAAATAATGAATATTTGAGAGAGTTAGGTCGGTCTTATTTCGCGAAGTATGTGAAATTTTATTATTGGTTTTTTTTTTTTTTATTTTAGAAATTTTTAATATTAGAGAAATTAGTCAACCAATTAATTCCTTTCAATTACGTTCAACAAATTCAACAAATAACATTGGATCCATCACTTTTGGTCCAATTTACTGGGATTTTGTTCAATGAAGAAATCCTTTCGTTAGCCTTCTAATGAGGTATAATAAAATTATTATGACCGGTGGGTTAACTTTTCAACATGATTTAAGTGAGACAACTTGCCTTATAGTAAGACGAAATATTTTTACTGAATGTTCTCCATTCTGTGACTCTCTGAAAAACAAACTTTCACGATCAATAAAAAAAAACACCTGCAGAAGACTGCCAATAAATTTCAAGATGGATCATTCATTTTTTATTACTTTCTTAACTCGTATTTAACGGTTATGTACAAAATATTTATTTAAACGTCAGTTTCAGAGTTACGAAAGGCAGTTTTACTTATTCGAAGAGTGACTTAATTGTGTAATGAATTTTCGATTAATTATTTCGGTTCAAGTGATCGTCAACTAAAAATCGTTTAATTTGTTCCATCCAAACGGAACATTCGTAAAGCAATTTAATTCTTCAACAAACCGAAATAACTATTAAATGGCCGGTGACTCGCCTTTGTTGAGATCTTGATTCTAAACCAATGTTTAAACGATCTCAAAATCGCAACAAAAAGAAAATATATAAATGGAAAATGACACACATTCGAATATGAAAGTTTATATTCATGAAGCTTTGAACTTAGAGTGAAAAACAATATCATAGTACTCCGCTCCTGGTCTGAATTTTCTTAATCATGCTGTAAACATGCTTTATTATTTCGTCTAACCGCACACCAGGCGCCGGGGACGAGTTCGACAAACACTCTAGCTCCAGCTCCGCCTCTCTGCCAGGTGTGTCACAATCTATCTACATCTATCACTATACATATTTATCTCTATCTCTCTAACCATCTGTCACTCAATTAATAACCTCCTATTTGTAAAGACAATACAAACTATTGATAACCGGTATATTGAACATTAATTTTCACTGATAAATAATTTTAATTGTAATATATTACATATGACGTATTACAGATGACTCATACTTAAGGACTGACGTAAAGCCACCAAAATTAGGCAAAGGTGCGCTTCAAACTTTTCACCGATAGCACGATCGATTTCTTTCTGTTTTTCTTCTTTTCCAAGCTAAGACAAAAAAAAATTAAAAAATAGGAACCGTTTTTTGCACTTTTATCTCCGACCCATCGTCACGAGATCGTTTTTTGTCTTTCATTCGATCGCACTCGCAAACAAGCATGAGATTTTTCTGCTTCTGCATAACACGAATATCGAGCACGTTAGACGTCACGACTAAATTACAATTTGTTTTTTTTTTTTGGTTGCTAAAGAAAGTCGAGTACTGAAAAATACAAAAAGCCTTGGCAGAATGTTTCAAGCAGTCTGTAAATTTTCTATCCGGACGAAAAATCAATATATATCTCGATTCGAAAAATTGATGGACTGATTTAGTGAATGGGATTTCAAAGCCGACATATTCACCTTCATTTTACTTTTTTGTTTTATTTGAGCTTTTTTTTTGCACCCGGTACTTAATTTACAAATTGCCCGTCTGTCGTGATCTTGACACTTTCGGAAATCAGGTCGCAAAAAATAGTCTTTTTAAGCAAAATGAAGATAAGTTTGTCCTCTTCGAAATTCCGTTTGCTAAATTCTTGTGAACGGAGATGTTTGATTTTTTGATGGGATAGAAACTTCCAGGGTTCCAAAGAATTTCGGCCAATGCTGTACGTACTGGAAACAGTAAAGATAACGTTTTATTATTTTTTTACTGATTATTGGTAAAATCATCTGCTTCACTCCCATTTCGCACAATCGCTGATTGAAATTTTATCTCGACGCACAGTCCAAAAGCACTTTGATGTTTTTTTTTTCCGCTGTTTTGATCTCGCTCTTGCGATCGAAATCCAATGGAAATAATATTTTCGCATTAATTTGACGCAAAAAATGTACATTGCAGACAAGTCGGTGTCGTTCGAAAAGTCAGTATCCTTCAGTGACGAACCACCAGATATGAACTCCCCCAAACAACACTCCCCGCAACACGCAGGTAAACGCTAGTGTACATATATTTACGTAATTAATGTGAATATCATTAATTTGAATTATCAAATCAAATAGTCATCTTATGGCAGATTAAAAAAATGTCATGCTGTTCAAATATTCCAAAACTATCTAGAAATTTTGTATTTTTTCGATTTCAAAGTATAAAAACAACGCTCTCGAACTTAACAAACTACTGCCATGAGTATTTGCATGGATGAAATAAATTGTTGGTAGTCAGAGAAGTAATTGAATTGCAAAATTTCGGCTATCGCAATTTTGATAACTGAAAAAAAACGTTCTGACAAATGCAGTTGAAGAATCTGGTGATTAAATTATACCACGAATTATTTATCAATAGTAGCTTTCTGCATTTGGTGTGTGAAAACATAAATTTGTATCAACCTAAATATGCGACGGTTGGCCAAACCGTTGATATTTTCGAATGGCATGTTGGGGACTCTCTCGTTAGCTAAACAAATATACCATATTTTCTGACGCTAAATACCTTTACAATTTCCAATGCTTATTGCAATCAACATACTAATTGTACTAACATGCCAAACAGAATTATCCGATAATCGTTGAATTCAATGCTCGTTAATATCTAGAGATCTCCACGTCATGGTCAAATAAAACCGAATACAATTATGGAAATATTTCCTGTCACATTCGAAGAGAAATTTATGAATTGAAAAGACGACAATATTGAAATTTTCAAGTTTAGACAGCAGTCAAGTCAATTATAATAAAACTTTACATTCGACAATAACGAAAATTTCATCAAAATCATTAAGAGTAAACAATTGAACCTTTTTGGCAGCTTTTTTCGTTTTTTTTTTTTTCAAAAACGATTCGTAAACGTACGATCAAATATAAACGATTGAGTAATATTTGAAAAAAACTTTTCGTGGAAAAATGCTCAATAACGTCATGTATTAACAACTTTTTGTTAGTTTTTGATCGAATGATCTACTTCCTAATGAAAATGTTAGAAAAAAAAATTAATGAACTTCTGATACTAACACAATTAATCCTACGATTGTGCAATGCTACTCCAGCGGATACAAAACCCACGAAACCAGCTATAAAATCCTCGACTTTACCACGGATGTCCTCGCAAGGTAAATTTTTTTTGCCTTTTTTCCTCATTCTGTCGCCCTTTTTATTTCCATTATGGAAAATCATGAATTAAGGTAATTCATCCGATAATTATTATAACAATATCAAACAGACTGGAACAGTATTAACCAATGATTTGCTCAAACGATTGTTCATCGTTTGGATTTTTTTTTATAAATAATATTTCCATTCATTGAAAGCAAAAAAATGCTTCATCTTAACAAATAAAATACGATTCTTTTATTTTCATCGTATAGGACAAATTGCCGTCAAAAAAATATTGAATAAATGATTTTTATAATTAATGAAACTTGCAGAAAGAGACAGACACAAACCTACACCACCACCAAAACCCGTAGCTCTAGCGGCTGGCCAATACGTCTATCGAGATTTAGCACTTACACCCGAGATGTACAATCAATTGAGAGGCTTACAAAAAAAGGCGAAGGATCTTCGTCAAGAAGTTCGTAACTTACGGCGCATGTCACAGACACAAGCCCACACGGTTCGGGAAACTATCAGAGATACTTTCATTACAATAAGGTAAGTGTACGAAAAATTCATATTGCGGTTAACATTATACATCACTGCATCAATTGAATTAATAAGTTTTATCGATTGCACTATGAATTGGTCAAGCAAAATGATTCGTTCAATTGATTCGAGCAGACTAATCATGTGGTTAATTAAACTAATTTGTTTTATCAATCAATTGAACTAATTAAATCAACTCATTATGCACATACTGTTTCTTGCAATACGAATACTCAGTATAGTAATCAATGAATATAAATTTATCAATCAAATCAAACGATAAAAATATTAATATGAGTATATTAATTCTATTTTTCACGCTAGTCCATTGCCTATCCTGCAATTAAAATAATGAAAATTTGCAATATTTCGTGATTTTTTTTACCTTTATTGGAACGAAATGATTATGAATGATTGGGATTATGGAATATTCTCAATAGGAAATATAGAATTCTGCTGGAAAATTGCTCGAATTTTTTGGAATATTCTCTCAAATAAAGTAGAATTTTTCTATCAATATATACTAATGTTTTTTTTTACAACGTTACAACAAATGATATTAAGTGAGAATTTAAATACAACTGGGTCACGTTGATCAAAGCACATAATCAATAAATACAAATCTTGAAGCGTTTTTTTTCAATATTTTAACCAGCCCTAAAGTTTTGATTAATAAATACATCGAAATTAGAGTCACGAGATATCTATACAAAAAAAAGAAACATTTTTTTTTATGAAGGAATGTTCTAAAAATTTTGTTCGCACAAATGACAGAGCGATGCTAATATCGGGTGGAGAAGCAGCTTGGGCAGCAGGTGACACAGAAAAAATGAGACTGAACCGCGAAGAAGACCTCTACAAGCAAGAAATGATTAGGCTGGAAAAAGATCTTACGTGAGTAAAAATTGAATGGTCCCTAGAACTTAGATTCAGTCCAGTTTCAAAGCAATGCTGATTATTTAATTTCATTGCAGCGAGCTAGAGAGTACAGTGGAGGAATTACGAGGCAATGTCATAAATCGTAAGACTCGTGTCAACATGTCCGATGTTGAAAGTATGGCTCTCATTCTTAGCAAATCCAGGTAAAATACAGAATTACGAACGATAAAAATCAAAGCAGAAAAAAACATTGAACACATTTTGTGGGATCAATATATTGTCGGATACTTTGAAAATTCATTTATTTGTTGATACACTGAGAAAAAAAAATCGGTCAACGAACAAAGTTGATTTTAACAGTTGAATGGACCACATTTTCGTTCAATGAATTTTTTTTCTCAGTGTGGTTGCAGCAAATGTGGCTTATTGTGTTGTGAATGAGATCAAAGTTGAGAAGTAGCAACGGAAAAAGTTGTAAAGATCAACAATTGAATTTCGATGCGTATCATTTATTTTTAGTGAGCATTCGATTATTTTCACAATCATTTGCATTTCAAAGTATTCGTCTTAAACATCGATGATAAAAAATTCCTCGAAAAAAGGGGTTCCCAATTAAATGAATAACCGTTTGTTTGTTTGTTTTTTTTTTTTTTTTCAACATTCAAATTGAAGCAAAACTGTAGCAGATCTGAAGGTCCGTTTTCCAAGCCTTCAGGAAGGTATGAAGGGCCTGCTGAGTTCCGAAATGGAAAAAGTCGTGAGAGAAGAAAAGTTTTTGAAGGAGGAGCCTGAACGTCTTGAATCAGCATTAAGAAGATGCAAGAAACTAACTGGAACGCTCGTCACGCTCAAACGGTACTTCCTGATACACCGATCGAACCTCTTTCAGTCGATCAACTCTACGTAATTTTCCCGAATATTTATGTATTAAAGGCCAATGATAACGACATAGAAAGTAAAATTCCTAAATATTGAAAAAAAAAAAGAAACAAAAAAAACATCAACAACAACAAAAAACAGCCAACAAAGAAAGAATGAAAAAACAATTGATATTTTGAAAAATGTTATTCAGCTTGGCGTCGGTGCAAGAGCAGCGATCACCAAATGCTGCGAGCGTAGATGCCGAAGAAACCCCACCAATAACGCCAACGTCGGCCCAACATTCTAAGGTAAAAAGCATTTTTCACATTTCGCTATATATTTCTATAAAAAAATACATATATATATTTTCTTTTTTTTCTCTATCTCTCTCAAACTATCTCACTATATCCTCGATATAATATCTATATAAATAGACATTGTACTATTCCCTCATCCCTGTGCGCTAAAAAAACAACAACAATGCATGCATCTCAAGCCCCATCACCTCCAATTTCTTGCTTGAAAGATATATATATATCTGTGTATGAAAAACAAAAACAAGACGAGACAAATGAATAAATATTTACGTATCAATGGTAGTTTATTGGTAAACGCGATCTCTTCAAAATCCCGATTTGTAATCATTTTATCAAGTCTTTACAAGCTAATTTCAGCTGCATTTAAAAAACATTAAGGCGGCTAGAAAAAACATGTAAATGTGTGCCAGAAAAATGGAGAAAAAAAATCATTTATTCGTCCGAAAAACTCGGTCTTCTAATATCCATTTTTTTCTCTCTCTTTCTCTCTCTCTTTCTCTCTTTCTTTATCTCTCGCTATCATGATTCATCTCTCGACTTTTTGCATCTATCCACAATCTTCAGTACGTCTGTGCATCGTAATTAAAAGAGTTTGGTAAATTTCGCGTAGTATACATTTGAATATATATTTTTAATCGTATCTTGTAAAGAAATGAGAATATAAAAGAAATATGAGAAAACGATATCTTTGATACAAGCAAATAGGAGGTTCCCGCAATCAGTTTACTTCACAAATACGTGAGTAATTAACAGCAGGAATATATATTTATATATATATATTTAATATGTACATTATCTACTATTTATTTCCCTGATCAATATTTTTCGTCACTGAGTAGTTAGGCGACGAAATTTCTATGCTTCATAGAGAAATACTTATATCTTCTATTATTATTACTCTTATTGTTATACAGTAAAGTATAACTTTTGCTGCAGTTGTGTTTGACAATGAGTAAACAAAACACCAAAACTTTTGTGAAGTAATCTGAATTAAAACCGCTTGTCCTTTATCCAAAAATGCTAAGCGCATGCAATAAGTGCTAGAAATATACTAATACAATATGTGTATAAATATCTATCGTAATCGATAAATATTTATTCATTCTTAAACACTGGAATTCATAATATTTTCAAACTAAATTGAAATAAATCAATGATAATAATCCTTTGACATTAAGAAAATTATATAAGTATTATACCTTAATATAACGACAATTAAGAAGAAAATTTCGCATGTGCGGTTACCCTGATGAAAGGAAAAAAAACTCCATCAAGTTAGTGACGTTCGGTTCCCGTCGAGTCTAAATTACTAAATCATTTGCAATATTCCGCGATTTTATAATGTCAACATATTTTGTTTGTTCGCGGGTAACTTATTAGCTTTTAATTAATTTTAAAAACATTATTAGCTTTCGAATATTGAAAAAAAATGATGAATACACGCGACGACTCGACTGGATCCGAATATCATTTTCCCACACGCCTCTTTCTTTTCCAATGATAAAGATGCTACGTTTTCACGTCTTTTGTCGAGCACAAAATTTGATAATCTGTCTTGCGGCATTAAAGCAAATAAATACAAAAAGAGTACCCGATTCATTTTAGTCTGGAATTTGAATGGAAACTTAAAACCTTGAAAACATCTTCGTCTGTACGGATATATTTAAATTCGAAAATAAATTTACATTAATTTGAAAAAAGTGGCGGTTTAATGCTCTGATTTTGGAATTTAACAATAATATTTTCGCTCTGTTCGAACCGTGTTACTGGAGCAACAGAAAAATCGTGTATGATTGACGTTTCGTTGGATTTTTTTACAATTAAACCGAGAGCTTATAAAAAAATTGCATCAATCAAACGAAAAATGGGAGAAAATATTCTGAAGGTTTCTGTAAACTATAGAAAGGGGGATAAGTGGTAGCTTAAGAACTTTGAAAAAAGTGAAGATGATTGAACAACTTGGGCAATGCAGCAAGACAGAAATATTCGCGAGGGTTTGTCCTAAACGAAATGATTGGCATAGTTGTGGTGCACCAGAATTCGGTTCGTTAAATGTTGATGTTATTTACGTATCAAATCGATCAAGCACGCAAGAAAAAGAAAAAAAAAGTAATTAAACACAAGGAAAAATTGAATTCTATAATTCAAGCAATTTGGAGCGAAGTGTCACGGTAAAAGATAAATAATAGTTTTTTCTATTGGTT
Source organism: Campoletis sonorensis (assembly GCA_013761285.1). Taxonomy (NCBI): domain Eukaryota; kingdom Metazoa; phylum Arthropoda; class Insecta; order Hymenoptera; family Ichneumonidae; genus Campoletis; species Campoletis sonorensis. Next base: position 204,394 of record JACEOJ010000111.1, read on the forward strand.
GTTAGAACATATAAAAATAAACAAAAAACAAAAACTATTTTTATAAATACGAAATCTAATGTAAACCTTCTTAGATTACCATGCGACCATTATTTTTATACTCTTTTTTTTCTATTTTTTTTTGTGTTCCATTTTTCAATCGTCCTGACCATACAGATTTTATTAGATCTGTATGTTGGGAGCATTTCGCGTGAACTGAACGCGATACTAGGTTCTTAGTTTTTAGTCTCCACATACTATATTGTCATGTAGACTATTTTAGCTGATGCTTTGCTCGCAATTTTTATCAATTTCTCCTGTTAACGTGAAAACACTGGAAACGAAAGTCCGAATCACCAGTTTATAGCGAACAATAATAATAATAATAATCTGTTAATATAATAAACTTATAATAACAATATTAATAATGAAAAACAAAACAAAAAATCATCTGCGCTGACCACATCACTTTAAAAATCCTGAAAAATAATTGTTTTCGGAAACCGTCCTGAATATCGCGTCAATATAATTTTTTAACGTTCAACTCGTATAATTACTGAAAGCATCATTCAATAAATTGGATGGAAAAGCCTAGAGTGCCATGTAGGATTTTTCTTATTCAATGAAAATTGTCAAAATGGCGGCCTTTTTGATGAGAGTCTGAATTGTTGAAACATTTAGATCAGTTCAGTATAGAAAACTGTCACTTACAGAAATAAAAATTACGAAGTTTGTCAAGAAAAAAAAACCAATAGAATTTGAACCGTTTCGTTTCAGTAGATCGATAGGAAGCAAAAGCGAGTGTAACGCTTCAAGGAACTTAGGAAACGTTGTTGTTTATAAATTTTTGAACTTTATATTAGTCATTGTTTCCATTAGTTAATAAAATTTGAAATTTTTATACTAATATTTGACTCACAAACATCATTAAGATTTTCAGCAAAAGTGATTAACGTTTATCGAAGATTTAATTTTCAAATTTTACTGTGGCGAGACAAATATCCCAAATGCCTTACAGGCTCACTAACGAAAATAATGAAAAATGAATACACGGTCAGGTCACATCGTTTGTATTGGATCGAAATATGGCTCATACTTCGACGTGGCATACATTTTTATTTTTTCGTTGATTAAAATCGATCGGAAAAAAAATCAATTAATACGAATGGTTCATCATATACAGATGATGGATTGGAAAATAAAAAGAAATGGTATCGTTACACAAAGTATGATAAAATTTGAATATTTTCCTAAAGTAATTATTTTTCTGGTTGGCTAAAGTGAGGTGAATATTAAAAAGCATTTATCATTGACCACAATTTAATTATTGTTTAAATCCTCAACCCGGCTAAACATTACGAACTATAATTTTTTAAACATAGAAAAAAATGCAAGAAAGATTTTTCATCCACCTTATAAAGTATGTGGGGGTTTGATCATAATATTTATATATACATTTTTTTTTTCAAATTTTTTTAACATTCCAAAAAACGGACAATTGTCAAGAAACACAATATCCTGCAACTTGTGTGTCATTGAACCACCTATTTACCTACTTTACCCCAAAACCAAATCGGTGTTGGCTGTGTCCCGATAGAATAGATTACTTTAAAATTTAGTCGATGATGTGACAAAACATTTTCTCGTTTTACTTCCATCCCGTGATCTTTTCGCACCATTCAATGACTTACCCACTTTTTAAACAATCGAAATCCGTTTCAAAAGCACAAAATACCAATGACTAGAAAATTAGTAAACAAAGTGAATAAGTGAATATCAATGTTTTGTCAAATCGTCTCTGTGTTAGTTGTAACCCAATGGAAAAAAAAGAACAAGTGAAAAAAAAGAATCTGTGTTATGCCTATTGATGCGTTTGCTGTGTAGCAACAACGTCGAATAATTTTCCGAGAAAAAAAACAATATATCTTTGTTGCTACAAACAGCAATTTTGACCACAAGCCCCACACCCCACCTTCTAAATAGCTCAAAACTAATCGAGAAAACCTCGAATGAAAAACATCAAACGAAATATAATAATATTATGCATAACACATGTCTGAAATACGATACAAATGTCCCAACACAACAAAAACAACAAACACGAGCACATTACCGTTACAAAGTTTTCCTTGAGACAAAATATTGGAAAAAAAAGGAAAAAAAAACAGAAGAAAAAATATATAAGATAACAAAATATACAAAAGTGAACGTATAAATATTAATTTTTATAGTATGGCTGGAAGTGGAGTACTAACTTCAAGGAGGCCATACAGACCAGTCACGAGTAATTTTTTCATCATATTAATTCATTATAATTATTATTCTATGCTGTTTTATATATATATATACATAAATATATACATATATATACATAGATATATTATTATATATATATATATATTCTTATCGTTCAATATGTCTATCTTCATGAGTTACGATCGAAATCATCTTCATCCATAGAGCTTAAACTATTCTGCAAAATGCATCTAAATAGAAATGAACTTTGAGAATATATCAGATGTTTTTCGTTAGTTTTATTTCAAATATTTGCTTTCGGTTGTTAAATGAAAATAAATAACGAGCACTAATGATTAAAAGAGAATGATCAACGTTCCTTCGAACTTATCCAAATTTGGTGAAGTATTGAGATTACGAGTACAAAATTTCTTTTCGTTCGTTTCGATTCTTACAGTATCGATAATTCATATAATACTCATTACACAAATGAGTTGGACCTCTTTCTACCATAGCAAGCGAAACAATTTTGAGACAATTTCTTCTACCCTGCTTTTCGATTGAAATATTTTTGAATAATCAAAATAATTTTGAAATCTAAGTTTTTTTTATAGTTTCGCAAAAACAAATAGAATGAAAAATAATTAAAAAATCAAAGAGTTACTTTGTTCGAATTTTCTATTGACATTTGGCAGAATATTTTGAGACTTCACCGATGAATATTTTTCCATTACACGTGTTTTACAGTCGTCTCAGCATATATATATATATTTTCATTCTTAATGCGTGCTTGTTCTGAAATTCGTTTCATTCCATATTATATTTCTGACGTTACTGTTTTTCGTTTTGTTTTTTCAACTCTTTCTTTCTTCTGTTACTAGATTTTTGCCGATCTTTATCTATAACGCACTGCTATTGAAAAAAAATATATAAAAAAATAACAACGATATTCCTTGTGTACATAATTCGTAACACAGCGGTGGGTGTTGTCGTTTAAAAACACATTCGTGATCAATAGAACGAGTATGCGTATAAGATCCGTCGATTTAAAAACAATAAACCAAAACGAGAAAGGAGCGGATCGTGTTAAAAGGCAACATTTACGCTGATTACTTTTTTTACCAATTTTATTCCAGTGTGCATTCGAATAAGGCATTGATAATGTTCCGCACTCGTCATGTGATACAACCACTATATGGATTCATTCAATTTTGACGTGCCAACATATTGTTCTTTACAAAACTTAGCGAAACGAAAAAAATCAAAAAGAAAAAAAATATACAAAATCTATCGCTGCTGCTTCTCATTCAAAACCTTCGAACTCTGTTCTTCTTCTTGGCCTATCGCAAAATTTTCTATCTCGTACCGTCTCAATTTTTATTGTTCAAAAAATACTCTTCCACTTCCGTTAACATTCACTTTCGATGATTTACTCGTTAATGAAAAATAGTATATCGACAAACAGAGAAGTCCGATCGTCTCGCATCACGATCCGGGATCACAATGAATATTATCATTTGATTTACCTATTTTACATTTATTTCAATTTTTCAACAGTCAGTTTTAAACACGATGCGCAGCGACCTCAATTTATCCGTTACTTTAATCACAAGACACACGCTCTCCAATCCACTTCTTATAGTAAGGTGTATCTAAATCCCGATGTTTTAAGGTTTACATTGGATTTCCCCAACAATGAAAAATTCTATTCGTGATTGTTGTTAATTAATATGATTATTATATGATTATCGATGCGTTCGGATCTGTTGAACCAAAACTGTGTGTTTGTCCTTATCTTATCATCCATTTTTCGTATCTTCGTGATCTCGATTAATTGAAAAAAAAAAAAAAACAAAAAACAAAAAAAAAACCAAAAGAGTAACCAAATTGGCATTGTTCAATGCGTATGTTAATAAACACATAAATGTAGATGGGTGACTGAGCGAAGTCTCGTCGTTAAAGATATCGAAAATTGCCAATAATTTTCAATTACGAGCTTAAATTATTGGCAAAACAAAGAAATAACCATAAACTAATATAAAAAACGGTGACACTTCTCTTTGCCTACACCCTTTGTACCAAAAAAAAAAACAAAAGCCTTCATCTATTTGTATATATATACAATAATGCCGTAGAGTAATAGCGTAAACCACTGTGATTTTAATGATTAAATAATATAATCGATCTTAAAAGAATTTGTTTTCGTTTCCTCTTCAATATATCCATTGATTTGTATATTTTAGCTTTTTATGTCTGGGTTTTTAAATAATGTGTCCGACTTAATTAGTACGTAAATCCGTGACATCTTTCATCGTAATTTTTGTGTATACCATTATTTCGTAATTAACTGATTTGATTCATTTTTTGTATTTGTTTATTTTCTCGTTTTATTTCTTTTTTTTTTTTCTTTTTAATTGTTTTCATTTGGTTCCTGTTTATTCATTTTTTCACATCACCTTTCCACGTACAATACCAGAAGTACACTTTTCTTTCTGCCGATACTATACTCCTTTTTCTCTCTAATTCCATTACAACTGCCTTACTATAAGGATTGGACTGAAGGTTTTGTCTATGTATTTTTCATTGGCAGATTATTTTAATTTTTTTTTTGTTTTTTTTTTCTGATCTTTGTTTATCTCATTCTCTCTCTTTCTCTGTCGATCTCTCTTTCTGTATTCTCATCACTAGAGAAATGTGCACGAATGGTCATTGCACGGGATTGTTGCATGCGTCTGTGTTATAATTCTTTTCTCATATTAACCGAAATAAGCCAGTGATATGTTTTTTTTTTGTTTTGTATTTTTTATCGTTTTGTATAAAACAATTTTCTTTGCATTTACACCATTGTTTTTAACTAATTTTTCGCGGTCGTCTCGTAATAATTTTATGGTGCCCGGTGCTAAAGAAAAATTGTATAATACGTGCGAATATTACGTTTCACTTCAACTTTCCCCAAACAAATTTTACTTCAAACACATTTTTTTTTCAACACGTTCCAAATATTCAAGTAATTGCTTTGTAAATTATCTACAAAAATTACATCCATCGAATGTATACCTGTTTCCATTTACTATCATTCGTGATACGTAATCAAAATAAAAAATAATTGAAAAATTGTGTTTCTATCGAAAGTTGATATATTTCTACATTTTTTTCAAATTTTACGTATTTAATGAAATTTTTTTCCAAATACTACCCCCGCGTAAAAACACTTGAAAAAATTTCGCAACTTTTGAGTAAACTGCAAATAAACTTTTACACAAAAGTTTTACGAGAATGATCCGAAAGTTTATTATTTCCAGTGACAAATTATTCAACCGGATAAAATGAATATAGCTGCAATGTGACGCGCGGTTGTGTATAAATTTCTTCTTTTTTTTTTTTTGAATTTTTGATTTTTTTGCTTTTTTTAAGTTGACTAATACCGGACAGGAAACGGTGCCAAATGTAAAAGAGCCCCAAATGAGTACAGACTTGTAACATGCACAACACACATTTACGTATAACCGACCATGCACAGGTAATTATCTAACCGAACTGATATATTATTTCATCAATTTATTTTCAATTCAATTTCATTCCTTGTTTTGTCATTTTCTTTTCGAATAATTATTATTGTTATTGGTATTATTATTTATATTATTAATTACGATATGATTAATCGGGCGGCTCGTGCGTTTCCGTTCCCTCCATATTATTGGCATGCATGTTTTGCACAATTCACATTGGCATGACAGCTAAAATGATATCGAAGCGTACATGAAAGATCGATGTGTGTAAATTTTTTATTTATATTATTATTAAATCTGACAAAATTCTTGCAGTTTAAATAACAAACAAAAAATACCTGACACTATTTCATCCTAAATTTTCAGCGTCGTAATTGAAACAATTGGATAAATAACTACTAAAGATAAATATATAACAAAATATCGACGGAGCATTCATGTACGAGTCACGAGAAAAAAAAAACAAAAAAAAAAAAACAATTTTTCCATATCATTATTTGTACATGGGCAAAATATCTTTCAAGCCTTCTTCTTCTTCTTCTCTCGCACCCAGCAAGTATCGAATAATGTGGAGTAACGATATATATGTCCGTATATACATATAACATTGAAATATTTGGCTTTAACGTAGTTTTTTTGACAATAACGCCAGGTAGTTAGATTAATTTAATCGCCACGTAAATCCTTTGTGACGGAGACCCGTTGCATTCTTTCCAAAAAAAAACAAGGTTAACGAAGAAATTACAAAATATTTCCGATATGTAGAAGGCTCGGAGACGTTTTGACTCATTGAATGATGTACATATTCGTATATCACTCTAATTGTTCATATGAAAAATATTTTTAAAGAACACACACAAATCACATAGTAATATAAACTGTGAAAAAACACGTACTAATCTATTTCTTATGTGTTGTTAAAAAAAAAAAAAAACCAAAAAAAAAAAACAAAAAAACAGACAACTGCCCCTGTGCCAGCGGAACGCACTGTCGTGGGGCCAGCGGGCGTCATCGGGGGAGGGGCCCACGTTATCGAGTCATCCACCCCAAATCAGCAGCGTCCGGAGAACGCACTCGACGCTCTGCTAGATGAGTTGCAAACTTTTTCAAGGCCAACATCGCAACTGAGCCAAGCATCGGGTATGATGATAGGACAATCGGGGAATCACATGCCAAATTTATCGGAGATTGGGAGGTCAGCGAGCCAGATAGTACAGAGCAGCGGTAGAGCACCGAATATGTCGGATATTGGTCGTAAGGGTAGCATAGACTCGTCAACAAGTTTGGCGATCGTGACTCCGGGTCATACGAACACGCTGAGACGTTTGCACTCGTATCCATCGAGTTCGGACACCGATACGTCACCACCAATAGCCAGACTTCAGATATCAGACTCTGGTGCGATTTTGCCACCGCAAAAGCCTCCGGTACCAGAGCGTAACGCCGAATTATTGCAATTAGCAACATCGAGACGAGTACCACCACCGCCGCCTCCTCGTACAAGCTCGAGATCGCCGTTGGCCAGTCCAACCAGCCCTCAATTGCCACCTCGTAATCCAACCGGTACACTTCGTCGTGGACGTACCAATCCAAAAGATAGTGGAAAACCTCCAATGGCTCTGCCACCAAATGCAAACAGCAATGACGAAAGTTTGCCACCCAATAACAACATGTTATCCGCGAGTAATTCGAGCTCTTGCGAGAGCATCAATTCTCAAGAAGGACTTCAGAACAAAAAAGGACGCCAAGAACAATTGGAACAGAGACATCAAGAATTATTGCGAAAGCAAAAAGCCCTGCAAGAACAATACGCCCGTTTGCAACAATTGCACAGAAACGCATCTGGTCTCGCAACTGTTCCACCCGCGCCACCTGACTTGCTGAAAAAAACTGGGTCCGAATCGAACCTCCTGGCTAAAATGGGCCTTGGATTGAGCACCACCAGCTCCGGATCGCTCACCAGCCTCACCACCAAAGTCAATGCCGATGGACAACCGACTGGACCGGTCGCCCCGGGACAACAGCAGCAGCAACAATCCCAACAACAACAACAAATGGATGTCGAAACCACTCCAACTGTCAGCCAGACGACAACGAGCAAGATCTACGAGACTGATATTCTGTGACCGAGAAGTTGGCTATTCTTATCAAGCCTCGCTACATTCATTCATTGTCATAGAATGACAATTGTCGTGTTTAGCTAATTGATTAACGATCTTGTTGACGGGGAAAAAAAATAAAAAATCTCATGACACGTATAAAGCCTCGAGGCAGCTTACGAGGAAGGCGGGCAATTGAGGGTTCGAAGCTTCGATCTTTTGGGCAAGGCTGATGTTTGTTATAGTTGTACTTATATATCTTCGGTTCAAGATATTCAAACGTTTTTTTGACGATTCAACACATATATAAATATATACACATATGTATTTATTCTTATGTTGAACAAGCACCGAAAGAGAAACCGAGAAACAACGATGTTGAAGACTATTTTGTCTGTCCCATATTCGTTACGGTTTACCGAGTGCCCTCTTGTCAACTGACTCATTTGATAATGCATTAACAAACACACACGCTGGTCGACAACCGTAATAAATGTCTCACCAATTTAGAGAGGCACAACGGAGGACATTCAGACTGAAAATCCGACTGGTCAAAATTGGGTGAAATTCAACGATATACTATATTATTAAACCATAATGAAAATTAAGATGAAAAAATTAAACAAATTTTAACGTCGTTAAATTTTTGATTGGAGAAAATTAAAAAAATTAGCTAAATTTGTTTGGACTCTTGTCGGAGAGATTTTAGGCATTTTTTAAAGTTGGTAGGTCGAGTATATTTACATATTACGTAGAAAGAGAGAGAGAGAGAGAGAGTGAGTGAAAAGAAATAAATAACGAAATACGATAAATAATAATGGCGAAAACGAATTAATTGATATTAAAAATTCGTTGAATGACACGAAATATCATCGTTCGACAAACAAGAGACGTTTAGGAGAAGAAAAAAAACGTTAAACATTCTCTTGTAAACGATGCGCATGTATGACGTTAAACAAATATAAATATAAACTGGAATTAAATGAAAAGAATGGCAAATACACACTACGTAGAAATTAGAAGAGTCGTGAATATTAGTTGAATGAGAAAGAAAAAGAAAAATAGGCGATACTTGATATCCTAATTGTATAACAATTAAAAAAAAAAAAATGACGATTTCAATGAAGAATTTTCACTAAGCTATTTAAACGATTGCACGGTCTTGGCTGTTATATTGATAGGTGGTATAAATGTCATCACGGAGCAGCGCTACTGGGATTTTGTCACGTACAATTTTTTCGTTTCAGTGTAAAGTCCCACTATAATAATCTATTTCACAAGATGGAAAAGCTGTTCGAATATAAAATGTATAATTAAGAACAAGGGACAAATTGTGTTATTCGAATTGACGAACTTTGACGATACCGCACTTCGATACGGGTCGAAATACCACGCATAAAATTAGTCTGGCACTATCGTAATAATAATGATAGTAATAGTAAAAAAAAAACATTCATAAGAATATTTAAAACTAAATAATAAAAATGATTTTGGTCCCGCGGGAACGAGAAACGATGATTGAAAAATTTATTCGTTCGATCGCGGGAGCGAAAAGTTTGTGCTTCTCGTCATAGTAACGACAGGACACAAAGATGTGCGTCATGTTATATATAAATACACATCTTTCAATGAATTTTCAGTTCCGCCATATGTCGTCTCGACGAATGATAATCATATACGATCTTTATCGATCTCGACTGAAGAAAAAACGGGAAAAAAATATACATATATATATATATAAATATATATGATGAAAATTTTCATTTGATTTTTGCCGAGAAAGATAACAACGCCGAGTAATTCACAGTATTATTCAATGTAACGAACGAGCCAACGGGGATTAACGAAAATTAATTATCAATATCCATGGGATCTCCCAAAAGAAAAGAGACAATTTCATCGGAAAAAATAACTCGTATTTATATAACTCTATAACTGAAACTTATCATTGATAACGAACTATTGTTGAGAAGAAAACAAAAAAGTAACTAAACACAGAATACGGAAATAAACGTAAAGAGACGATGATAAATGAATCAATAAACTCGGGAAACAAATCTAATTTATTTAGATGAGACTATAGTGAAATATTAATTATGTGTGAATTCGAGAGTGGAATAAAAAATATTAATAAATAAACGATGAATAAATAATATTTGCATGAGACTGCTTCGAATTACCATTACGAAGAGTTTGGATATCTACGAAGCACACTAAACTATCACCGGAATCAATCTGTCTCGCATAAACGATAAAATAAAATTAAAAAAACAAAAAAAGAAAAATAACAAAAAAACGTATTCATTTAATCGCCTGTGCCAAGACATTTGTAGTATAAATATATGTTTATTATGTATTATTTAAACGAAGGTACGTCAGTATAAAACCTATTCGCAGATTTGTCAATTTATTTTTATTCTTTCCTTCTTATTCTTAACTTTTACGTGTCGCCTGGTACGTAATACTTGTAAGAACTATTTAGATTATTATTATATAAATATTATACATACCTATGTACACACAATATACAATTAAGGAAATAATTAAACAACAAAAAATCCATTAAAAAGAAAAACATAACAAAAAACTGATAACAATGTAAACGTATCACAAACGACGACTGAATGCTATGTGTTTCTTTAAATTTGTCACAACAAAACAACAGCATTTTGTGCTAATGATATTGCATCAAATACATTTATGCATTTCTTGTTTTACAAACAAAAAATTGAGTCAAGTTATCCCTCATCATGTCCGCAGGGTGTACGAATGAAACGAACAAAATCAGTTCACCGAGTAAGCGATTTATAAGTGCCAATGAAACTATTCGAAATCATTATTTCTTGTTTTCTTTTCTCAACATCTTCCCATTTTTTACGAATACAGTCGAGAACATTTTGCTAAAATAATTCATAAGTTAACGCCATTACTTAATAGTTTGACAACTGGGATCGAATATTTTTGCTGGTCTATTCATATTTGGTACATTGTACATTAATTTCATTACGTTCTTTTTTCTTTTTTCATTATAACATAAAAAACAAAAGTCGGCTGGTGTGACGAAAAATTTGATAATTGACGATAGTCTTACAATCATGCAACAAAAATTTCTTTTTTCGTTCAACGATGCAATGTCATATACAATACAATGGAGAGAAGAAATAAAAAAACGAAATGCTTCAGAAGGACGGTGACGAATTGGGGAGGAATAAATTTCGGCAAATGGAACACATGTGTGCAAAAAAAAAGAATAATAATAAAATTGCTCAAACAAGAAAAACCTTAATGTCGCAAATATTATCAATAATAAACGGACTATACGTAAGATGAGCGAATTATGAGAGACGATAAATGAAGAGTCTAAACGATTCGTATGTGCGTAAATAAATGAATAAAATTTATCGACGTAATGACTAAAGTTAGATGAGATTTTTAAGTCATTTTCAACTTTAGTCGATTATTGAAACACTCGATTTTTTGGTTCTTGACAACACGTTATCAGGGATCCATGGAATTCAAATTTTTGTCAAAAATACTTTTTTATCAATGGTCACTACAACTTTACCATTTTGACAGTACACTACAAATTTTTGATCAGTTATCGTCCAGTATTTTCTCGGTGTTTCAAAATACCGTTTTAAACATCATTCTGCACGACCGTAGCGTCAATTTGAATCAATGACAATTTGCAAAAACTTCAAAACATTAGCAATCGTCAGCCCTTTTTTTAAACTCTTGGCGCGATTTGCATATAGTTTGAAAAATCAAACTCCGCAATTTTGTCTTTTCTTTATCAATGGGACAAACATTAGTAGAAGCAAAAGAGATATTCTTGTAAAAAGAGCACAACAAAATTGGCTAGTGGCGTTTATTTTGCAGTACTTTTTTTGTCAAGTATTCACGAAACTTAGAATCCGGGATAAATTTGCTCCTCAATTGAAAAATAAATGTATTTGATCTTTGATGGCCTAATAGTGCGTAGCGGTACGGAAATCAATTTTGCTGTCGAATATCGAAGCTTGTATATTTACAACAAAAATAAACACACAAGTTAATATACTAATTTAATTAGTGCCTCGTCATAATTTGCACATATTTACGAAGCACGCTGAAATCACTTATTTGCTATAGACATATTGGTAATGTTCGATCTTACGAATCGACGACGATTTTCATTTTTAAACAAATTTTCATTTTTTTTGTTTTTTTTTTTAATCTAACTTGGATCAAGGGCGACAAACGTGTTTAGTTGCAGTTATTAATTGTATTTATATAATAGAATTAACTTTGTACAAAGCTGATTTTTATGCATGAACGTTCAATTGAATGGAGATTACTTTCCTCATATACATATTATATTAAAATACACACATACACACATATATATATATATATCGAGTCGTGTTTTTCTCGTCGTTATGGACGATCGACATATTTTACGAAGACGAATTGAATCTCATCCCTCAGCCCTGCGCGCGCGTACATCTTAAAGAATGCACAGAGTGAAACACTTCAAAAGAGATATGTTGTATTTAGTAATATTATAAATCATTAGTGTAATGTTTTTTCTGACAGTCCCTTGTACGCCAAATTGAATTGACTTGTTACATTTGTAAATGTTTGTAAGTAATTAAATAATAAATTAATCACGGTATTAATCACTGGAATAACAAAACCCGACAACCTTTTGAATATCAACGATTCTTCCATCTTTTAATGAAAACGATATATTCTCAGCTTGGAGCTACGTCATTTTTTTTGGTTTGACATTTATTTATTTTAAACAGCAAGAAAAATCTATCCAAATCTATTAAAACATTAAGATTTAGAACAAATTAAAGTTAGTTTCTTTTTCATTTTCTCAGCTCGATTTGTTCGATTTAAATTCATAAGTTCTTCTTACGATTCTATCCTTACGAGCTTGAGGATTGCAGGAAAAAAACGCTTCGATTACACTTTTCAATTATTTTCTCAAAACGTTGTGTTCTTTCTTGATTATAAACCTTGTCGGGAGAAAATCTGTTATTAAGTATTTGAGATATTTGACGCAAAAAGGTTTAAGGAAAATTATCCAGCAGAAACGGCAACATTTATGTTTTTTTTTTTTTTTTTTTACTAATTTTATTCAATCGTAAAGAATTACATACATTTTTATAAACCATGTGCTTTATTGACACCTTCTAGTACTGTTTTTCTTATATTCAACATTTCTTTCAACGTTTGTAGAGCCATCATCAATTTCCCGTTCTTTGACGGCTCGAGACTGATATAATCCTCTAAGAATTTCAAATTGTCACCATCGTGTTTCAACGTAGCAGATAATGCATCCGGATAAACTTTGTTGTATAACTTGATCAATAAAACCGCGTCTTCGAGCCTTTCCGTTTTTATATTTTCGAGAAGAAGATTGGTCAAGTTATTCGTCCAGACAAGATGAAAAACTAGTGGACCAAAGTGCCGAGTCGAACGCAAACGATCGAAATGCTTGTTTTCGTTAACTTTCGTATACACAGTTTCGGTAACGCGATGATATTCCGGATCGTTTGGTTCGTACTGTACACACGCTCGGTCCAAAACAAATTCATATTCTTCCCGATCCAACAGATCCTGAAAACATTTGAAAAAATGATATTTTTCATCAAGACAAAACGCCAGTTATTTCATTAAATTTTTTTTCTTAAACTTCGACAATATTAACAAATTTACAAAACACAAAATTCAATTTCCCAAATACTATTGCCAAAACAGTTTGCAACGAGTAATCGGAATTTTCAGTCCCAAACAAAAAGTTAAGCATTGAACTACAAATTAATAAAAAATAAAAATGGGTGAGATAAAAATTTTCTTCACTTGTCTACTTTGGAATTTTGATTCGAAGTTATAGAAAGTTTTTTTTTTCAACAAATAAAAGTTATGAAACAAACATCCAAGAAAGAAGTGCAATCTATTTTCAGTGCCTAGATTATGTCAAAAGAATTAAGTTATACGGGCGTTTAATGAACCCTTGGCTTCACATACACTTCGCAAAGTCTTTTTAAACACTTTTATCTTTGGCTTCAATTGTTTAATTCAAATTCGTAATGAGTAATTTTGACAGCATAAAATGTTTCCGAAGTATTATTTGTCTTCAAAGAGGGAAAGTAAAGTTTGATTTTCCAAAAAAAGTAGAAAAATGTAAGATTGCCGGTGCAAATTCGAACTAGTGTGCGGCAAAAGTATCAAAAAAAAGTGTCTATGGGCAATACTTTTGGCAAGTCTGACAGAACTGTCAAAATTACTGCGTTGAAGACGTGCCAAAAGGTTGGGTTTGCAAGATAATAAAAAGGGTACAATAAAAAAATACTATGACAAGCTGATTTTGTTGTAAACTAATATTCATGTAATGAAAAGATCATAAAATTTTGTCATCGGAAGAAAATATACCTTCAAATATTGTTCCTGAAACATTCTGGGGGCACGGAGTTGTCTGCCCTTCATCGGATAGTAAATCTGATTAATACGTTGTCTTTCGTCCCATTGGGCATGTCTGAGGGTACCATCAGTTTCTCTTATAACGATTAATCTCTGATAATCGTTGGCGGGATATGTTATGTCGGTAAAAACATATTTAGCAGTGTCATGACCTTGGAGAGCAGGATCTTTGGATAAAATTGTATGAATTTCTGTTCGTTTTTTAACAACAGGAGGCATCTGAAGTCGTCTCAAGCCTCGTTCTTCAGCCTCCTTTATGTGTTTTTTCAATTCCGCATCGGTCATGAATTTGTAGACAGCGTCTTCGATTGGGCTGCCGTCTTTACGCTTTCTGAATATTTTCTCGGTATTCGGACGTGTCAAAGTTTTTAGAAGACTTTGAACGTCCTCATTGAAGAAAAATGGAGCAGGATCTTTTTCTACTGTAATTGTTTGCAACAAAAATGAAATGTTCAATATCGAAGATGTACTAAATTTGGTCAGTTGCGGGTTAACCTCTAAATTTTTCTTGAGTTTTACCGGTGGATCAAAACTGTTGTTTACCTGATTCGTGAGCTCTCGTACTGTATTTTATTGTCTTTGTTACGATGTTGTATTGAGCACGACGCAACGTCGAGTATGAACTTCGCGAGAACATTGTTTTACCAGTAGATTGCATGACTTGAACTCCGATACCGGCCATGTTTTCATAGCAGACAGCATACAAAGAGTTTTCAATTTTCATGCACTCGACCCACCCTCCGTGTTCTTCTTTGCTGGTATTGGTTGGACCCGCTATTGGTCGTGGCGATCCAACCTGGCCACCGGCATTGCCACCGGTAAAAACATTTCGACCAACGCTTGATGTAGCGTTTCTGTAGATTGTCGCTAGATGTAGTTGTCAAAATTTTCTGAGCTCTTGTCATTCGTGAGCTAGATGGGATATGTGCTCCCTGCTCCCAAGAGCTCTTTATTTCTTTATATTTTTCTCAATAAATTCTTATTGCTGTTTTTTTCCGTTTTGCATTTGCACGTTTGTTTGGAGGGTCGGTCAACTGGTGTAGTATTTGTTGATTTATTTGAAAAGTTCTCTTTTTTTTTCTCGTTCGGATTTCGCTTCCTGCGACAATCAAATCCATTCTTTATAAGTAGTTTGCGCTTGGTGGACTATTTACTTCATTAGATTTCGGTCACTCGACCAACTCGAAACACATGCAGCAAACAAAAACAAAGGTAGAAAATCTTTCGTCTAAGCTTGTGCGAAACGGCGTCAATGCCTGAAAATACACGGCAACATAGCCCAAACAATCAAAAAATGGTCCTACAGTTACCAGTACCGTGTGCTCTCGCAATATCAGTACGTATGGTGGACTTCACAGGATAACCTAAATAAATGTAGGGCCCATCTGATTATGTCAGTACACCCCAGCCAACAAAGATTTCGTACGATACGACTACGTTGTAAGCATTTCGTACAATGTATTCTGGTAATGTAAATGTAATATAAATTATTGGTGGTCGTACAGTGGTGTGTGGTAGCGCAATTAGATCGATCAATAATGAATCATTTTTTCAAAAAGTGAATGTTAGAAGTAGAATGTTAGAGAGTCCGAAAACAGTTATAACTGTTACAGTTATAATAGAATTGTGATAACTCTTAAACGGCGTAACGAAGTACTCGATTTTTTTTTACCAGACTAGGACACTTGTACAAACAATTCGATAAATGTCGCATTAACTTAAAATAGCATTTTTAATTCGTGGCTTAAACATCCACAATGCAATATTGACTTAAACCAAATAGAATTCAATTTGTATGGATTATATGGAACATTATTATATATTGTTCGAATACCCACATTTTCGTTGGTCAAATATCATTGAAAGTGAAGTTTTATTATCAATGCAATATAAATTTATTATTTATAATCATATGGAAACAAAAAGACTTGTACATTGTTCGAACTCAACCCCGAAAAATGTTAGCTAAACATTCATAACTCTATACTTTACGGTCTTTCTTGGCAGCTCGAGTTGAAATTGCCACGAAGGACAAAACGATGAAAACCAAAAGTGAAGTCGTCATTGTATAGCGAAAAACAGTGTGCATTATCAGCTAAAACGGACGCTTAATTAAGTACTTTTCCAATAGACGAAATGATTCATTTACAGCTGTTAAGCTAATTTTATACATATTAATGTTTGCTCAGTATCAGTTCCAATAAAAAAATTACAGCTAGACGAATAACTGTAAGTTCAGTTATCCACATGTCTATATTACGTCTAATGAGACATTGTTACTGAAGTCGCACAGACGAGTCTTTAGTGCGAATGCTAAATACGACTTCGATATTGGATGGATAATTACAGCATGTTCCGCAAATTTATTCTACAAACAGCTTATAAAAAGAAAAAGTCAAAACCACATGCAAAAGAGCTCTTCTACTGAAATTTTGAACCCCTCAATTCAATGCCACGCTTTAGCGCTGTCTGAAGAGAACTTATTGTAATTTATATGAAAAGAAATAGACTGGAAATGTTTTATTACGACTTATCATTCAATGATATATAAATCTGTAGACTGCATGTACAATATTTATATAAAAATATTAATATTTTCAATATTTATATTGAATATTTATATTTTATAGTATTTTTTTCTCTCATGGCTAATTGTTCGTCTTTATATACATGAAGTTTATGGAAAATAATGCGTTGCACAACGACAACGACTGAGTGGGATATTTTTATTGGGTTTTCGTCTGCAGAACCGGGAACACAGCTGTTCGTTTCTATATTTATTCACAAAGTACTCAATGAAATATCTGTTTACAAAATTTTCGCTGTTCAATTAGAGCCTCGAGAGAGTCAAATTACACGTGATTGAAAAAAGGTCGAAAACTTCAAACCTCACGCACAATAAAACGTGCACTCAGCAAAATTTTAAGCACGCAAATTGGATAGCAATTGACTTATCCGCTTTTTTCGATTCTCATTCCTTTTTCCCGCTATCATATTTTATTCGCGATTAATAACCGTTGCTGTTCCCTTGACTTTTGCGTTGACCTTGCTCGTGACACTACCGCTGAGAGAGCAATAAATTCGTATTCATCTGTTCGACTGGTTCCGGAAAGTGAAATAAACAATTGATTAGATTTAAATACGATTGAGAATATGGAAGTCATAATAATTGCAAATTCGTTCGTACTAACCCATTCGTTCGGGTTTCACGGAAGCAAGTTTCATGGCCAAATGCGTAATCCCTTCTGGCGAAATTTTCCAAGGAAGGTTTCAAAGCCTTTACTACACATTGATACAATTTTTGGTCACAGTTACAATGGCGCCTTGGCCATGTGAGGTCTGGATTAGTCAAGCCATATCTCGTTGCACCTGGTAAAATATATAGTGCACATTTTGATTGATCGCCACAACACTCAATTGGTGTGACAGGATACCAAGAGCTATAGAGCGATGCTTTCTGGCAGTAGGCGCTTGCAATCCCTATTCAAGAAACAAAAAAATACCGTTCAATAATCTATTAACTTCTTATTTCATTTACAAAGTCTTACTACAATCGATCAGGAACGATAATCAGAGACAAAAGTACCCAAAATACTTATTTCAACGATTTTACTGCAATTCATGTAAAAATAGTTTTAAAACCCGCGTTGGCGTTTCTTTTAAAATACTTGGGGTCGAGCCGCTGCCGCGTCTCTTGATTATTATTCTATATCATAATATTGTATCGTTCGAATTCTCAATTTTGGTTGATGAAATATAAATATGAAATAAATAAATACACTTATTACAAGTGATGTTTAAATGTTTTGCACTTAAATTAAATAAATCCCAGTTATACTTGGAACTGTGACCTTATATCATACCACCGTCTACATTGCCGGCTCGAGTTGAAACTGCCAGAAAAGACAAAATGATGAATACTAAAGGTGAAGCCGTCATTGTAGAGCGAATAACAGTGTGCGTTATCAGCCAAAACGAACGCTTAAATACTATGTCCGATTGTTTGAATAACGCTGTTTATGAATTTTTTATACGGATCATTGGTTTCTGATTCTCAAATCGGATCCAAAATAACAACTGCACAAATAAATATAATTTCATTCGCCCAGTATAGTTTTCCAGTCGTAGACGTTTTTATTGCGTCTATATAAAAGCATTCGAATTACTTAAAGTAGCAGGAGAGACCGGGGAAAAACGGGACGGCTAAGAAAATATTGCACTTTTAGAAATATGGAAAGAGCTTACCTCCAAAATCTGGGCCATTTGCGTTTTGTTTACATTTTCATCGCGATAAGAATAATTTTTTTTTTTTACTTTTATATTTGTTCCGATATCTGTTCATATGAGATAGGTCTAAAAACGATTGAATGAAATTGATGGTAACGTAAATTGAATTGAAATTGAAAACAGAAAATTTAACTTCGTATAGACGGACGTACACCGTTATCTTTATTGACAAGTGTGAATAATCAAAATACGAATGATCGATAATAGTTTTTTGTGTGAACTCATTGTGTGGAGGCAAGGAATTCAGTCTGTGTGTTGTTCAAAAAAATTCCAAGTTACGTGGAATATTTTCGATTTATAATAACAATGTAGAAAGCATTAAAAAAAAGTTCGAAATCTTGTTTCAAACTTTTATCTTAATAAAAATTGATTCTATATGCCGTGTGTCCTCAAATTCATTACGGTTGTAAGAACAAGAACAACGAAGTGGCACCGGGACTCCTCCATCATGTCCCCAGCCAGCGCGTGAGTGAACAAGAGCGAGAGAAATGCGCTGCTGTCAGCGCCGCTAACCGAGAACTAACGCTGGGGATATGTCCCCAGTAAGTGGGCATCTATGCTTTTCTCAGATTCTCAATTATTTGTTTTTTTCGTTTTATTGTCCCGCCAAATTTTTTTGAGCCCCTGTTCAGCGGTTAGATTGTCAGAAACACTTTCTGTTTTCGGGTTAAGCTGCATGCGGAGTCCCTGAAATACTCGGACTGTCATAAGCTCTACAAATACGTACGACGCACAAACATCTATTTCCATGTTTTATCGTTGAGAATAAGTACCGATAGTTCAAACGATCTGCGTATATCCTTTCGATCCATATTATCCAATAAATTTTGTATTATACTCACGTTTGAACGAGTTTATCGGTTCGAGAAATTGACCGGCCAACGAAACAAACATGAGTTTCTCTTTCGATGCTTCCAAAACTCCAGCCAGTGGTACTCCGGCGCAAGGTTAGTACAAGATTTATCAATTCAATTATTATCGCGGCAAGTTTCCATCGGGGAATGTTCTTTCAAATTTAACATAACCTCGTTTGAAAAACTATTTCATTTATATTTAGGGCCTAGGCGTTGGCCTAGGTTAGACTTGAATGGATAAACAAATCGTTCTATTCCAATGTCAAAAAAACTAAATATAAAAATCCGAAAGGGACATAGTATTGAAATTTTTTAATAAACATCGTCAGGCACGCCAGGATTCACTGCTGGAACAACAGGTGCTGGTGACGCAGGAAAAATGTTGTCACCAGGATTTTCATTGGGTTCGATGCAGAGCCAAGCAAAGCCGGGTGGTCTGTTTGGTTCGGCATTAGGTGGAACACCAGCGCCAAGTTTTGGCTCGCTAGGAGCTCCAACAACGGGTCTTAATTTGAGTGCAACGGCGACTGGTGCTCCAACGACAGGATTATCATTCGGGGCAAATCCCTCAGCTACACCCGGTGGTTTAAACTTCGGAATAGGAGGAGCAGCGACAGCGACCCCCGCGTTCGGAGCGACAGGATTTAGCAGCGGAGGACTTGGAACCACGGCTGCAACATCAACACCAAGTGGACTGAGTTTTGGAGTTCCGAAACCAGCAACGACAACAACAGGTTTTTCTCTCGGCGGCTCTACTTCTGCGACTCCAGCATCGACGGCAGCTAAATTGACTTTTGGTACACCAACGCCGGCGAGCACAGGATTTTCTCTGGGTGGAACAACTATCACCCCCATTACGACGGCCTCCATTGCAACGACAAGCACAGGCTTCACAATCGCAGCGACGACCGCTTCAACTCCGCAAACTGGAATTTCACTAGGAACTGCGGCTCCTCCTCCTTCAGGCTTCAGTCTTATTCCCAGTACTGCCTCGACTTCTCTCAGCTCGGCTTTCGGTCAAACTTCTGTCGCTCCCACAACGACCACAGCCTCAGCAGGATTTTCTTTGAGCGCGGCCACAACTGCTGCTTCAACAGGATTCAGTCTTGGAAGCAGCGCAGCTCCTACCAGTTCTACGGGTTTTACTCTAAACAAAAGTACCACCAACCAACCACCTTCTACCACTGCTACAACCAACGCTCCACCACAAACCACCCTCGGCACAGTTACCACGTAAGAAGCATTTCGATAACGAGTCGATTTTCTACATGCTCTAACGCTTTTTCCACTTTTATCCTGGTATTCTTTCTCTATGGCAAACTTTCTTTATGGATAAATTCTCTCGAAAGTTGTCACTCGATGCGTGAAAATTCTTTCGAAACTTATGACCTGATCTCGATTTCAAACTATAATACAAGTCATAAAAAGGAGTAAGACTGGAAACGTTCAGATAAGATTATCCGCACATTGATACGGATATTTTGATCAGAGATTCAATTCGTGGTTACTTTGAACACGAATCTGTTTATTAGACACCAATTTCATGATATGATGAATTTTCGTTGATACAAATTGAAACTAATTTACTGTACTATTGATTTTTGATATCTCCTCATGTTGGTTTTGGTTTTTCAGAGAGTTTGATCTTTAAAGAAAGTAAAATTCAACCGTAAAATTGTCCATGGGAAGGATTTGAAATAGCAAAGAGGCAACTTGAAATATAATCACACGCTTTTAACGATAATTGTTTTATAAATACATTCCGTCATTGTAGCGTCAGTTCATCGAACACTGGACAAAGTGGAACAATGAACTTTTGTCAACTGGAGGAATCAATAAACAAATGGACTCTTGAACTCGAAGAACAAGAAAAAGCGTTCGTCAATCAAGCAACACAGGTGAACGCTTGGGACAAATTGCTGATAGCAAATGGGGAAAAAATCACTTCACTCAATCAGGAAGTTGAGAGAGTCAAGCTGGAACAGCAACAACTTGAACACGAGCTCGACTACGTGGTAACATAACTTTCTACACTTTTCGAATCTTTTTTCCCATCCTGTTTTGATAACCAGTTTTTTCGTCAAATTTGAACAAATATTTCACTTATTTGTTTCGGTGGTTTCAATTTGCAAAAATCTTTTCAACGAAATTAACAATTGACTCGAATTTGTCTGTCCGAGTGAACAGAAAGTTTTTTTAATAGAGTACATTTTGCAATATAAACAAACGATTGACATTGACCCTATTTTTACACATGTTGATCCTCGGCAAACCTTCATTGATTATTGTTTTCTAACTTTTTCCGCAACATTTCTATAAATTAAATTATCAACAGAATTGTTTATCCACTTTTACGTTCTTTACAATATTCCGCACATGTTTTTCGCCATGTTATTTCGGTGGCACTAGTTTCGAATTTAAGCACGAAAAATGAACCTTTTTTCTCAGGTTGGACAGCAAAAAGAGTTACAAGATTGTCTCGCTCCTCTCGAGAAAGAATTGGCTTCGCTTTCAGTGGCTGATCCAGAGCGTGATTACACGTATCGTTTGGCCGAAAATTTGGACAAACAGTTGAAACAAATGTCGCAGGATCTTAAGGAAATAATCGAGCATCTCAACGAAGCAAATCGATCGCAAGATTCGAGTGATCCTATTGTACAAATAGGCAAAATTTTGAATGCCCATATGAACAGTCTACAATGGCTTGATCAAAAAACAACTGTCATTGGCCATAAGATACAGCAGATCGATCAAATGCACACGAATTTCCGACAAGAAAATGAGAGAAGCTTCAACCTCGCTTACAACTGATTGAGTTTTACCAGTGCAGTTTTACAACCGCGAATCCGTTGTGTACATGTGTAATTTCCTCAAATTAAACCTAACGAGTAACCAAATAATAACATACTTTTTGGGCGTTCGAAAAATGGCACTTTTGTGTAGTACATGAAAACTCTTGGGCCTGGGACGACGAAGTGACGAATTCAAATATCATGAAAAATCCGAAGCAACACAGAAGTATTTTTGAGCAACGTGACGTTGAATGTCAATTTATTCCACTTTTTCACCGTTTCAGTGGACAATTATTGTCATGACAATTTGTAAACGTTGAAGAAAGTTACAAAACTGAGAATTTTCATAAATTAAACTTATTGTTTGAGTATCTCAGCATTGAATGATGATTTATTTCAATCCTTAGCGGTTTGTATGGACGAAAATTTTAATCGCTATTCTTGATCTGCTGGAGAATTAACAATTAGTGGGAATTAGTGGAATTGAAGATACGATATTACGGATAGAAAATCGGGATTTTCATGCCCATTACATTGAGAAAATCCCTCACAACTTGAAGAACTCTTTTCAATGGAAAAGCTTCAAGCCTTACGGTGATCTATCAGTTGCATAGTGCGAGAGAGATAACTGCAAAGTAGATACACCCTTTTCTGAGGAATTCTTGATATTTCGAGAAAGATAAAAATTACACCTCAATAAGTCAAGCGTCTCTAAGAATATCGGGCAGTAGGATTTTTACCGACCGAAAGACTGAACGATCACCTCAAAGTACCTTTGTACCTTATAAAAAGCCAATTTTTTAATCGCAGCATTCAATAATCCATTATCGTGAAAAAATGTAGAATTTCCAACAATGTCGACGTTATAAAAAATAAATAATTATATATTCGAGTAAAACTAGTACATCATGTTGCTACAGCAGGTATGAAATAGTGAATAGAAACATTTTCATCGAGATTGAAATAGAGGTAGATCATTCGTTCATGAAGAATGCTGCATTTGACCATGTCCGGATGAAGAACGTCCCATGCTAGAAAGGTCACGAATTTTCGGACATCGACGCTGGCTTCTACTGGTTCGTCATCGTCAGCACGTGTTCCCATAGAAATGTGTAATCCTTGAAATTGTGTTGCTACACTCGCTGAATCCGTGGTAACTTTTAATGTAAGAGTTCCTGAAGCGTTTGCAGAAACGTTTAAGTAAGGACTCATATTTTTCATTCTCTCAACAATGTTGCGAACGTGTTTCAGAGAAGGCATGTCGATGGATATCTGAAGGAAAAAAAGTATGAAAATATAATAAAGGGATTGAAGAAAGCCTCAATATTTTTCAACGGTTACGGGGCATTTTTCCTTCGAGCATTTAACTTGTAATAGGTCAGTGTTATTTAACGTATTTCCAAAAATATCACGATAGTAACTTTGATAACAAAATAATGATCAATGATTTTACGAGTGGCCCTTGTATGCAAATCGACAAAATCGTTAACTGATAATTAAATACATTTAGGCGCTCTATCTGATGTTCAGTTATTTCAACAGTAAATTTCGCTCACTTTCTGTATAAATCGCATATATTGTTAGAGCGACAAAAACTAACTATAACTATTAAGAAATATCCAGTAGCCTGTATTCCACTAAAAAATTGATGAAGAAAAATCTTTAACGCAATTGATAGAGCGCCTGAAATTCAACAGTTCATCATTAGTCGACTTTGATGAGCCTTTGAATTAGTAAATCAATTTATAGGTTTTTCACAAATAGTTCGAGATCTTGGCTTCAAAAGGTATTATACAAATGACATTGAAAAGGAATCATACGAAAGATTATTAAAAGGAGGCCAAAGCATTAGTGAATGCCAAAGGACTTGTTAATTTTGGATCATGAACATGCAAAATTTGGACCAAAATTAGCTCATGTGGAAATAGCGGTGTATGATTAATTTATTGAGATATAAAAAATTGAATATTACATCGAAGACTGGGAGATTTGGTGCCTTGTAAACCGGCCATTCTTTTCGAGGTATTACTCTGACAGGTACATCATGAACGCACTGCCAAGATTCGTTAACCAACGATGGTAGCTCTACTTCTATCGTCAAACAAGGCTGTTGCTTATTTGTTAGTTTAATTTTTGTTGATCGGGCTGTTTGTTTCAATGAATTGAGACTTCGACCAAGCATTACAGCGTCGAACTCCAAGTATATTTCGTTCTGTACCTCCGAGACCCCAACGACAACGTATTCGGTGAAAAAGTGTTCTTTTGACAGTTCTGCCCAAACAACAGGTGATCCATCATCCGAAACATTGAAACAAAGCTCTTCCGGCGTCAATCTTATTACGCACATTTTTGACATTCGTGAAACAATATTCACTATATCTGAATAAATATAAAATCAGTGTGTTAGTGGTTGAAACGGGGTGGAAAAATTATTTTTATATTTCTCCAGCAAATTAGTGCTTCAATTTCTGAGATTTCCATCGATTTCAAATATCTCGTTATAATGTTTACAAGCAAATTAGAGTTCAATCGAAAGTTGCTTAAAAAATGGGATCAACGCCAAATCCTACATTTTTTGCTTGCTTCAAATGCAAATGAAACTAATGGAATTTTTTCGTTGGACAAGAAATCGTGAATTCTGTATTTCCCATGGAATTTCCCACGGACTGATTTGATTGACAAAATCAAATTTCTCATTACACATTTATTTAAAAAATTTCGCAACCAAAAACAAATTCCCCCATAAAACCAAGTTGCTGAAAAAGTGAATGAAATATCTGAAACAATTCGACATTCTTCATTGTTAATAATAATGTTGAAGGAAAAAAATTCAATTGATTTTGTTAACTCGGCTTGTCGCCAAATGTTACATGGAGTCAAAATAAACATTGTCGATAGGTTAGGAATGACAAGGTTGATTGACTTACTCGTAAAATCCCGCATAGCCGCGGTGTCGACCATTTTACATCTAAACTTCATTGTTTTAATAAATGAATCAAAAAACTATCACTGACATTGTTGAATGATGAGACGATACTTGAAAAAAGTGACACTGGGAAGTAGACGCGTTAAAGTGTCTTGAAACTGTAATAACAAGTGCGAAGAATAAGGCGGATGAAAATGACGTTTGTCTAAATTGAAAATACTCGTTCATGAATGTTACTTTTACAATACATTAATTTGTAGAATATTTCGAAAAGCCGACTTATTATGATAGATTCGCAGCGAAAATCGTTGAAAAATCAGCAGCGAAATAAAATTCAAATGGAAACGTGCCGGCTCACTTTTCTAATTCGGAGCCGGTTTGTACGATGGCGCTGGTATGCACTTTGATAGAAAAGCCCATAAAGTCACCCTACGAGAAACGTCAGATCATTCGACAGCCCCCGGAGGCTACTGCTCAGACTTCCGTTGTGTAAACAATGAAGCACTGTTTACTAGAACCTCGCGAAAGTCGTTAGAAATCTCACTCTTTCCTGAGATCAAACCGGGTTAAATGTTTATAAATGCTACTATACGCTTGACGTGACATAAGATTCAGATCGAATAAAGTAATTCCACACAGAGCACGACAAAGTAATAAACATTCTACGAATTCCCTTGTTTTTCATACGGAAGGGTCACCCCATTCGTCCATTTTGTACATTTATTCGGGCGCGAACACACAGAGTGTAATCGTTCGAGGGATCAAGTTCACGAAATAGTGTAATCGTTAGAGGGATAAAGTTTACAAAATAGTACCGACTTCAGTTCACAAATCGTGAGACTTTTACGTGACAGGGAGTTATGAAGTTTTGCAGAATCCGGTAAGTTCGTTTTTAATCCATTGTTGTTTTCGTTGTCATTGAATTATGTCAACAACAGTATTTCGCACAGGCTATCGATCTGTTGAACAATGCTTTCCCTAAAAATCAATTTTGGCGACGCGAACCAGTTATCGGGGTATCGATTTCGAAGTCGTTTTTCTTTTTAGATATACCCATCGCGTATCAGTTCAATATTCGCAAATCACTCAAACTATGTAATTTGATTAGCATAAATCGAACGTACTTCGGCAGCCTCCAAGTATCGGAAAGTGGGTGGGGATCGGAAAAGCGTGTGAAATAAAACTATGACAATATAATTGAAAGAAATTTATAAATTAATATCCTACAAAATTTTTGCAATTTACACAATGAACAATTTTGCGTGACTATCGTCAGGAGAGGGGGGGGGGGTGTCACAGCTTCGTTCCTCACTCCCTATGAATAAGAGACACGTACACGTCAGATCGGAAGGGACGAAAGCACACACTTTTCCTAC
The DNA here is from genome assembly GCA_013761285.1 of Campoletis sonorensis. Lineage (NCBI taxonomy): Eukaryota > Metazoa > Arthropoda > Insecta > Hymenoptera > Ichneumonidae > Campoletis > Campoletis sonorensis. The sequence continues at coordinate 230,922 of JACEOJ010000111.1, forward strand.
GGGAAATACATTCGACCTTCGCGCAGTGTTTTCAACGATCCCCGAACGATATTGACATACAAGACCTGTCCAATTTAGAAATAGTCAAAACAAAAGCGCGTTCAACATAAATATAGCAGAAAGATATAGAAAAACAATCATCCACAAAGTTCAATGCCTTTGTAATTATTTTGAACCGGAAACTTCAAGAAGGCAGTGTGAGCCTTATTATTATTATTATGTGATATTGATTATTTGTGATCATTACTATCATTATTGTTTGTTTATTTCTTCGTTTTTTTTTTCAAGTTGAGCCATTGTTTTTCACATAGTTATTCTGTTTTGGGCGAAGTAAAGACAGAATTTTTGAAATGCTGCGTAACATGAGAACTACTTGATAAAACAGAATATCTCATAAGGCTCAAAAGTTGCGTGCGTCTTCGTAGAGTTCGCCAGAATTTTTGAGAAATCGTTTTACGATTTATTCTTTTTCAACTAATTACGGCGGAAAATTTGACAGTTCAATAACCGTAAGTTGGGAACTATAGCGTTTGTGAAAAAACTTGAATATGAGTGAAAAAAGTATATTTATGTATATTTATTAGTGCACACGTTGGAACTTTTTTAGATTTTTTTTTATCCGCCCCAACATGTGAAAGTACTTGGAAAAAACCATTTTTCCGAGAAGTTTTCCAACGAATCCGTTTTTTCAGCATAAAAAAGTTATTCAAAGCGATCCAATTATTCGCAACTCTGCCTGCACAATTTTTTTTTTAACATCGAATCTTGAAGCGTTTAAAAAACAACGATTTTACATTATCGATAGTCAAAATTCTGGTTTTCTTTCCCGTCTATTCCTTTCAATTCTACTGCCACTTTATTTCGACGAAGGCTTAGGTCGAGACAGGTGGCCGGGCCGAACACGTGGTACACGCGAAGACGATCCTGGCACATAGCGGCCTTGTTTTCTTCTGTTTTTTTCTGCTCTCCTCGTTCGCTTTTTCCGGCGCCCCGGCTATCTTCTGTCTTTCCCTCGCACGTGTCTCGTTAAACAAAACGTGTATTTCCCTCCCTCTCACCCGCTTCTATCTTTTCTCGCCCTTCTTGAATATTGTAGTCCCGCATTTTCGTAGCCATCCACGTCAAGCTGATGCATCGGGGTTGTGTCCCCAGAGCCCTTATTTCTTCGCCGGCAAAAACTTCATGCTTTCGACACGAAAACGTACTCGTCAGAGCCATTCAAACATCGCGCCAGAACTCATATTTCTGGTGAACAGATCGCGAAATCCTGACAAGGAAAATAACACTGATCCGCTTCTTTAATATGACGGTCTTAACCATGCGTTAAGTTATTTTAACAAATCTTCATTAATTCATGAATATCAGTTGAAAGGTGCATCGGACAAAAAATACGGAAATAAAGACTTTTATCTTTCGAACATTGCAATAAGTACCTTCCTGTTCAGTAAATTGTGGATACGAATTCCGCGCTTTTTGTTTTGAAAAAAATATGCTTAATGTTGGAAAAAAATAATCGTGCTATCGTTCATGAAAAAATAAGATGCGAAGCTATTGGTGTTATTAGCATGTTACAAATCGGAAAAAACTTCTTGGTCTTTTAGAAACCAAAATCATTAGCAATAAGGAAAGGCTCGATAGCATGTTTTTCAAAAAGTGCTTATCATTCGAGTTGATAATACGCAAGAGCAGTTAAATTTGTGAAAGTTTCGCTCGAAAAAAAGAGTTTTCATTTATTCGATTAGACCATCACGGAGCAATACGAATTTAAAGCCTCAGTCTTGCAACAGATCAATACACGTTTTGCATGTCATTCGCAATGGAGAATATACTTTTTATCTTGAGGAAAAGTATGGCTATGTTTTGATACGTTAATCAGTAACTCATTGTGCGTCGATTCACAAACTTATGAAAACAAAGTAAACACTCATTCAACGGTAAAGAATCTCATAATAAATTCGAGTTTTAGAGATTAGGGTCTTTTAGCAACATCGTCAAGGAGGGTATAAAATTTCGACGCTACGCGGTGGTCCAGGCTATATGGCCTTGTTGATCGTCAACGTAAAAAAAAGTCCACAAGAGTATTATTTTTGAAGTAGCAGAGTATAGTGTGTCCCGTGCGAAAAAAGGGGAAATATCTCGCATCCTGTTTCTTCTCAAGACAACGAAAGGGTCAGCTTTCTTCGTAAGAAGGTGTAGGGCGTCCTGGATTCGCGATGAGAATAAGAAGAGGGTGGTCTCGCTCGGGGTTTACAATTTTTTTTAAATCTTCTACTCGAAATGATTTCTTGTTCATTATTTTAATCCTCCACCCATTTATCGACTCTATCGACGACGTACTCGGAATTAAAGTTAAACCTAAAAATCGATGACTAGAAAAATGTCTCCGAATTGCTTGATATTTACATTAAAATAATTATAGCAATGATTCTGTCAACGTTATTTATTCTTTGAATATCCTGTTCTTTGATATTTAAATCGAATGTGTCTCCCGAATAAGGATCATTCACTTGACTTCGTTTTTTTTTCACTTTCCTGAATGTAACATTCTATGAAAATCGACAGAGATAGGTGCGCTCTGTGTTGGGCTCCGGCAATCACAAAGTTAAGCAGCCTCGAGTGAGGTCAATATTTGGTTGGGTGACCGCTAAGCCATGCATCGGCTCGCGTATCGATCGCTGAGCGAGGGAGACAGTTTTTCTGAGTTTCTTACGATGTTAACCAACTGAAACTCAGTTCGAAATATAGCCCCTGTATCTGCCAGGGTTTTCCACAGTTTCAAGAAAATAACTGGAAACAAAAAGATCAAGTGATTGTAGAAGTTATGATTTAAATACAAGTTATTATCGAGTAAAGTTATTTTGAAGAAGTTATTTAGACATGGGGCCGTATTATTGAGTCAGTGGAACTTGCGTTAAAACGTCGATCAACGTTGGGAAAAAAAGACAACAAGACGTTCAACGTGTGAGGGTATTTTAACGTGCAGCGAGTTTTGTAACAAAATATCTCGAAGGTTTGATGAAAATTGAAGCTATGGACAGATACAAAATACTAAAAGGGAGGGAGGTATAATTTCTAGTTGTTTTATGTACTTTGTGTACATGGATAATATAATATCCTTAAACACATATAATGTTAACAGTTTGAAAAATTCGCCCACGCACGCTCGAGTTACACGTGGTTCGAGTTCGCCGGCTTACCTTTCAGCCCGAGAAGAATATTCACGGACGAAAGCTGAAGGACAAAGATTGATGACTTTGTTGTTAATGATAGAATAAGTTGAAAAACCAAGAATAGAGATTTCTGGAAGAGATTTTTTTTATGGAGACTGGTAAGACTTTATAGCACTACGAATTTCGTCGCCAAGACCGTTCCCATCGGTACAAAAGTGCCGCAGTTTACTTTCGTCCTGAAAAGGTTGTAACGCAGATCCGGACTTGGGAGAAGATGTGGAAGTTGAATGGAAAAGTAGTGTTTTGAAGGGAAGTCTCGAAGAAACTTCACGGGAGGCATTTCCTGAATGCTGGGGCCGAAAAAAAACTGATTTATGGTAGCGGTTGTATATCTGTCTCGAGTTAAATAAGAAGTTGAGAGGCAAGGAACTTGAATGTACGTATTCACGTATGAATGAGACTGTAACCGATATTATTATGTAAATAAGCTTCTTTCAAGCATCTAATCATTGTGTATATTGGCCATAAATGTTGCCAATATTGAAATTCGAATCTCCATGGATCTCGGAAGAATAAAAATGTAATTTGAAATACAGCTTTTACCAGAAGATTAATAAATTCATATTCGTCTGGCCTTCGTAAAACGGTAAACATAAAATCGATGAGAATAATAGATTGGAGGTTAAACGTGTGTTGTTTTGATGAAACCCTTTGGTAAAAATATCATGAAACGATAATAATAGATGGTAAAATAAGTTGAGGTTGTCTGTGAAGACAGGAATAAGCGGTTGAAGGCATGAAAGTTGTGTAACGAGCAAACACTACTTAATACATGCGTCCTTAACGGTGGAAGCACTTTATCAATATTAAATTGCCCCTTGCGAGATAGCGATAGAGAGAAGCCCATGAGGATCTGGCGGACGAGTGACGTCAGTTGTCGTCGTTGTCATCAAAGTAACACGCTGTTCCCGCATAGCAACCGAGAGAGGCTGTTGGGTGTTGCTCCGGGGAACGGAAGGACAAACACGGAGAATTCTCGGTCTTGGCTCTCGACTGGGTCTCTCACTCTCGGGGTTTTCGTCGTGGATATATCTATCTCTCCCGGTACTCTTTTCGACGAGTTCGAAACACACGCACGTGGCTTTATAACCATAGCCGATAGGGACTGTCTGCGCTTGCGCGAGCCCGCCACAAATTCCTTGCTCGGGCCTCGCGCGTTCTTCATCTCTCGGCTCTTCGTATTGCGCACCAATACGTATGCATACACATTTATATGTGTGTTCAGAAGTCCCTGGCCAACTAAGACTGAGCAAAATGCTGGACGCCTAAGAAAGATGAAGGGTCTCTCTTCGAGGCTTGGCCTCGCCAGCTGCTTTACTCTTAATATTTTTTTCGCTATAAACATACATATGTGTGTGGCTTCTCCCGCTCTTTTCGCCGAGCCTTACAACACAGCACATCTCTCAAAGATACCATCTCATATTTTTATTGACATGTACACGTTGTTCGTCCCACCTTGCAAATGAATAAGACGAATTTATGAATGTATATGCTTACAACGAAAAGGCCCGCGAGTGTACATACACACATTTTTTAAACCGTACAAGTATGTGGCATAAAATCGACGAGAATGGTCCACCGCCGAAAATCATTCTGGTGAACAGGGTCACACTAATGAACTCTGGCTCGTCGACCAAAGACGAATGGCCACTTGTAACGTGACCGAAATACCTCATCACACATCTTGCGAACTAGTTTCTTAATTACTATTCCATTGTGGCTGAAGAAAATAAATAATCAAATAAGCCGGAAGTATGAGCGACTTCAACTCGAGTTCGATCATCAAAAAACCTTCGGCTTGTGTGGGATCAAGGTCAAGGGGATGATTCTTTAATCGTGTGGAATAGAATTGAGGTATATTATTAATGATTTTATCCTCCATCCAAAGATCGTTGAAAGAGTACCTGATCTCGCTGGGCAAAATAATAAAATATTTTTTTATATTTTCTTTGGGTTTGTCGACATTTACACGTGTTTAGAATATTAACTTTGTCCATTTTGCCATTTTGATCCTTTAATCCAACTCTCGAAAGCGAAGTGAAAAAAAAACGTATTAGAAACGAAAATCAGTGAAAACACGATGAACTCTTGAAGTGTTTCGTTTTCGCTATGCGAGCTAACGCCGCTCGGCTAAAGTCGAATTCGTCTAATGCCTTGAAAGTTTTTTTCTTTTGTTTTGTTTTTTTTTTACCAAAAATCGCGGGAACCGGTAGAGAAAGTCCATCGGTAAACTCTGAGAGGTTCAAGCCTCGTTCGAACGCTCGGTTCGAACCTCAATTTGACGTTCGTACGACTTGTTTTCATTTGGAAACGAGTGAGACGGTGCTTCATTCAGAAAAATCTTCGTAGTACATTGAATGCTGCTATTTGTAGTGGTTTCGATATTTGAGACTGAAGGATCACGTGACATCACTTTTACCTGATGAAGATTCTTATTTGTTGGCCTCTAAGTACACGCGCGCTTGTAATCGCATGCAGGAATTTTTTGCAGACCTTCTCTTCTCTCTTTTTTTCACTCTCTCTTTCTCCGTTTCTCGTGTATCTTCGTGACGCAGGAAACGATTCTTGTCCTCTCGTTCCAAGAAGGAACACTGCGTATGTTATGCCTGAATAGTCTTCTCTGTTGAGCAAAGCCAGTCGCGGGAGCTATGCTTATCCAGCACGTACTGTGAGCTCTCTGCGAATACGAAAAAAAAAACAATACATATACAGAAAGAAAACAACCCACCATTTAGAAAAAGTACGAAAGAATAAAAATACTACGGTGTATGTTGTTGCATTTTTTTTTTTTTTTATGATGAATTCATTTAAATGGCTACTGGATCGGAGGAACCCGGATACTCTTGGGATCTCTCCAGGGAACTCGAATGCAATTTTGATTATTCTTCGTGATGATCATTCTGATCCAAGTTCGTTCTTTTTTGTTCCCTCTCGCTTGTCTCTTCGTTTTCCTGTCAATCTTCTCGGAAACATTAAGTTGCGGTCTTCCATTAATATTCACTTCGCGTTCTGACCTTCCCCCAGAGAGTTATTGCGATTAACGAATCTTTTTTTCTCTGCCCTATAACATTGTATCGAACTTTTGCAACAGTTATAACTTCTCAGTAAGAAATTCGGCATCAATACTCATTTTTTTCAATCTTTAACGCGTAAGCAGTTCACGGGACATCGCAAACAATCTTCGTGGAAAATTCAATGGAATTTATAATTCTTTAATAAATCAGGAATCACAATATTTCTCGTATCGAATACTCATTGTGTGGGCCATGATTCTCATCCGGCGGGGTCACCCATTCGACGCGCTTATCTATAATGTACTTCCTGTTTATCGGCCGATTATCACTCGTCAGGGTTCGTATATCATTTTTAGTCACCTTTTGCTCAACTTTAGTTAACACGCTTTGAATTTTAATTCTCTTGGCTATTTACACGAGTAACTACTATTGAGGAATCTTGTTGGGACTACAGAAAAAAAGGTTGTAGAGGAAATGTTGGCAGACAAAGGAGTGCCCCCTATCGCTCATCACCTCCGAACTTGTATTCATTAACTAAATGTTTCTAAAAGCTTCGATTGAAGTGATCGAATTTTCGTGTCACGTGGAAACGCAGCTGCATGATAATTTTCTTCAAATTTTGTACGAAATTATAGAAACTCAAAATGACATTCAACACTTATTCTCTCTTCTGCAGTGCTGTATGAAAGGAAATTTCGATGAATATGACTCAACTCTCGATCTATATTTTTCTATTGCACGATAAAAATTAGGCACAAATATCATGCGCCCATACACACAAGTCCCACGAATTCAACGAAATACTGGGAGACAAACCTTTGGAATGAACAGACGATTATTAATTTGACACAGAATCTCATGTAGCGACGATGTTGTCGAGGATTTTTGCGCGAAAACAAGCACACGCTAATTCACTCGACTTCTCCCTCCGCTGTTCGTCAAACATCTGCTCTTTGGTGGTCGAACACACGTAAAGCATGCTCACACACGCCGTTTTACGACAAAGATGCTTGGATATAGTAATATCACGATTAGTCTGGTGTTGTTGGCGCTAATTAATCTTCCCTTGTCTCTTTTGTTTTTCTATTTTTTTATATTTTTTTTCTAGTGACAGAACAATAGAATAATTCGCCTGGTAAGAAGTTTCGAAGTTTCACAAATCGATATTTTAATATTTAATCATTGTGTTAATTAGTTGATCGTCTCTTCGAATTAAAAGATAACATTGCACATTTTTCATTTCGTCTTCTCTATCAACAGTTCTACATATATGAATATTCAGGGAAACCCAATTTTGGATGAATCGTTCACTGGAAAAAAGTTCACATTGCGATAGTTTTTACGAAACAAAAATTATTTTACATTAAACAATTCTCCGGTAATTCGAAAATGTAGATAACCCCAAGAATCATGTTCTGAATGAGAAGATTCAGATTCACAAAATACGATTTCGGTTACACATTATCTCCACATCGTGGTTCAAGGGCTCATTGATCGATATTGTATTGAAGAATACTAATTTGTGTGAGAAATATTTCAAGTACGCAAACACTATTCCGAATGTGCCATAGTCGTGCAGTTTCTGAAATCCATTCAAAACAAAACTTCAATTCAATTTAAACAGAAGTTAGCAACTTTGGGTAAATCATTGGATAATTCTTTCATTGATATCTCAATTGCATCAACAACGATACTTTTGAATTTGCGAAACGCCATGGGTGAGCAGTCCATTCAAAAGACGTACATGTATTTTAATTATTTTTTGTATAAGAGCCTCATCGATATGTTTGAGAAATGGTTAAGATATTATAATTTCCTCAGGTTTTTCGTCAGTCGCAGTTGATTTGTCATTTTTAATCTTATTTTTTTGATTATTTACCAAATGCGAAGTTCGACTGTGAAATTGTCGAAAGTGCAAGTAACGCAGCGAGAAATTTATGTCGAGCGTGTCGAAGTGTGGAAACTTATAGTTGGGTAATTAAAACAAAACCTTGTGGGCTTAGAGGTCAAAAGTTTCGCTCGCATTGATAAGGTCATGAACCATACGGTTTTAAGAATAAGCACATATTACAGAAAAACCTTGAACGGTACGTCCTCATTCTTTCGCGTTGTCTCGTTCGAGACCGGTGACAGGACAAACTGTGCTTGACATTGACGCGAACGGTTGTTTCGTTTATGAAACACACCTTGTCCGTTTGCTGGTTCATGGTCGATTCGCAGGCCCTTTACCTTGTGTGCTGATGAAAGATTCAATCAAATTCGTATTAAGAGTGAACCATATGTTTCTCGTCTGAAATGTCATCTGGATAAAATCTCATGAAATGTTTCATCTTCGTGTACGTATTTACGAGCTGTGAAGACAAAAAATGGTCGATCGTCGACGTGTGTTGTAATTCATCCAACAAGCAATAAGAAAAGTAGATCAAACTCGACCCCTCGGAGACTCTATTTTTCTCGCAGCTTTTCAAATGTTTGTTTCTTCGACTTGAACCTCAATTAAAAGACATTACGAGTGATTTTCAAAACTTCAAGTGTATCCAAATCATTGTTATCGTTGAAGAAAAAGCCTCAAGTCATGTTTTAAATCCTAGAAATCCAGAAAAATTCATAATTTTTTCATTTGAATTAAAACCTGTCTATTGAATAAACTTGACTTGTCACAAATCGTTGATCAAATAGAACATTTCATCGCACACATAAAATTTTGTTTCGCATCCTTCATAATTCATGGAGTCGGAGGTGAAATTGGTTTCTATAGTCTTTCGTAAATTCGTGGATGAAAATTTGAATTGCATGTACGTGCAGTCGAAACCCAAACATTACGAACAAAACTTCGGTGTTGTTTATTTCGTGTTCTGGACGTTTGTAAAGGATGCGCAATGTGCGTTTGGAAGGAAAGCAATTTGAATATGTACAACAATCGCAATTTGGATGATTCCGTGTTAAAATTTGCAGTGTTCATTTCGCCACAGGGAAGTTAATGGAAATCTGCATCATTGAGGGGGATATATTCTCGCTCGTATCTTCCTGGTTCACAAACACTGAAAAGACAAAAGTGATGAGACAAAGAAAAGAGGGATAGGGGAGGAGAGAGAGAGAGAGAGAGAGAGAGAAAGAAAAACCACTCCCTGTGCATGCCGTGTTCGAATTTCATCGAAATTATGGTGCCCCAGGCCCACAGAACTTTCTTCTTTCTTACATAAGTACCGCTCAAGCTCAACGACTGGGACTCTCTACGTTTTGCACTGAGAGATGAAAGAAACACAGGTTCTCTTGCCGCAGTACGTCACGCGGGCACTCTCGTATCCTCGTGTACGTGCAACGAAAAGTATCCTCCGCGAGCTGCCGAGAGATTCTCTCTTACGACCCGGGAGGGCCCTAGAGCCCCCTTCCCTCCCTCCTTCCGTACATGCAATTCGGCAACAAGTACAGAAAGAGAGGCTCGGCCCTTTCTCCCTTTGGAATGCGGGCCAGTTTTCTTTGCTTCATCCTCCAACTTCTTTTTGTTCTTTCTGCTATTTCTCTCCAGACTCTCGAATTTCCGCTCTCTATCGTTTTCTCTCTCTAATTTATACAAATCAACAATAACCAATATGTCACGTCTATCAAAATCTTCTTAGTTATCAATATAGTGAACTAATTACTATACTTTCCATAATAGCCATCGAATTAGAATTGAATACATATACGTATGCATTAGTAAACAACAATCTCTTGATCAATTTTTGAAGGTTCCAACCGACATCGTCCAAATACTACGATAACTTGTCCCTTGGCAATTATACTCGTTGCTATAATTTTATATTCAAAAATTTTCCCGCCAACAGATGTTCCCTGAATATTAAGGCCATTGATCTGTCCCTACCATCACCTTCACTTTTTGTGGTTGAGATTTTTCGACGAGATTCGACCGATTATAAAAAAAAGCGGTAAATATGGACTGACAGGACTTTTTGGTGATTGATCGTACACAGTCTCGAAAAATTTTATTTCTAAAATTTGCAGCTACTTCTGCAGTAATCACGGTTCCAATAACACATCATCGTATCACACCATAAAACATCGTCAAACCCCATAAGTACGATTTTCAAATAAATCAACAATATCGTTAGCCCATCGAGTCATGGGCGGACCTATGTTCGTTTCCCACGACTCATGGGACATTCATAGGTTGAAAAAAAATGAACGATCATTGTTTGTCAATTGCAAAAATACTACTTATCAATAAATTGAGGGATTCTATACTTTTTCATGAAAAAAAATAATCGGTTTCTTCTACTCGACCATTGACACATCGCAATTGCATTTTTTTTTCGCAAACTCAATACGATCCGAAGAATTGGAAAAATTGGAAAATGGCATTTTGTGTGTAGAAATGGAACTCCGCACGAAAATGTGTAAATTTCGTAACATATTTAAAGAATTAAGAATGAAAAACGACATTATCGTCTTTTCGGAAAATTTACAAGAGTTTCCAATTTGTAACGTTGATTTCGAAGGCTCCAAAGATATTATCCGTAATAGAAAGAACTCAGCAAGCAAAAACATCGAGAAATTCATGTGTATTTGGGTTTAACCACAATTTGTAAGCTTTCATAATAAAAGTAAAATAATGTATGCGAAAATGAATTTAGCAACAAAAAGTTGAGAGTTTGAATCTCCTTCGGGCGAGCCTCCGGGACTTTTATCGACCTCCTGTAAGTGTATTCTATTTTGCGAAGGCAGCAGCAGCAGTGCAACGTGTGTGTTCGAACTTGGTCACGAGCCTGTGCATCGCGAGTTCATGGGATTGCGATTATAAATAAAGTCTGGCGCATGAGCAAAGTGCATGCACGGTGGACCCACGTGGATGTTTAGGATCGGGGCCAAAACATAGTACGACGCGGGGAATCTTTGCAAGGGTCAACCAAGAATATACAGCTCTCCGTATTGCGAGAGGGAGGTTAGGAAAAAGAAGAGCAGCGGAGCCGTAAAAAAACCGCGAATGAAAGATGCGAATCTAAAAAGAGCGATGGTGCAGCGAGAGATTTTTTCTTGGAGAAATATCTCGTTTTCGTATTCTTGATATTAAAAGTAGGGCCGGACTATTTGAGCAAATTGTCAGTTATTCGATTGGATAAGTCGACATGTATGTGGAATAAACAGCTCAAAATTTCAATCGGCTCAATTTAGTATTTTTTTTTTAATGGTTCAACCATCGAGATCCAATGACAGTGCGGTTCTATTCTTTACAGATTTACCCTATAACAACATCTTTAATCTCCATTATCTTTATTCAAGGTATGTCCAAGAAATAACTATTCAAAGATATGCCAACTTCGACATATCATTACTATACAATGGCTACTCTTGAAAGTCTCACCTCAAAATATACACTTCGTAGAATCTCGACTACCGAGAGCGAACAACTTTGTAGTGATACTGCCCTTGAAAGTTGACTGTTGGAGCGGGTCTAATGATTCTGTTACAATGTTAAATTCCAGCGTGGAGAATATTTTAATCAATAGGTAAATATTCGAAATACTCTACAGTTCGAAACGTTCGTAAAACTGCCCAAACTTCGTTAGGGCGTATCAAAATTCTGAAACGTCAAATTTTTCTCGATGTTGACAAGTATCGCTGTCGTTAAGTTCTCAAAAAAAATGAGAGAAACTAGAGTAAAACGCAATGGTTGAAAAGTGCGTCAAAAGCGTAAATGCTATCGAAAAAAATTGATATGAAATTATCCATAAAAATGGCTAATTGTAATTCGTAAATTATAAAATAATTTTATAGTATAACCTTCGATGTTATATGCGTTCACTGTTTGAATAGCAACATTTTCGGAGGAAAGAATAAATTAGCATGTAGTCTATGTTGAAGCATTGAACAAGACGAAATGCGCGAACGAATGAACGGAAACGAAGGGGACGCGCCCTTCGCACGCTGGCACTACAAACCATCTCTCTTGGGCTTTTGGCCGTTTCTCCCCCTCTCTCTTTACTTGCCGAGGACTGTGAATTCGTGCCTGCTTTTGTAGCCGAATCCCCCTCTCGGCTACCCTGCCAATGTTCCCATTCCATGAGTTTTAGATTGCGTCGTCGAAGCGCGCCAACATCTCGAGCTGCTGCTCTCGAGGTCCTCCCCACTGCGACCTACGACAGCTCTCTCGCGTGGATATAACCCTTAGTTCGAATCGAGCGAGCGAGGGGCAAGCACTTTAACGGCGCTCCCTCGATATATTTTCCCCAAACAAAATTTCATCTCCCTCAATAAAATTCCTCGTTCCTTTACCGAGGAATCATGGAGATACGAAAAGTTTTAATCACTCAAAATCACTAAACCAATTCGTCGTATTCAATTTGTAAAAAATAAACAACAACAACAAAAACAAGTTTTCGTTAAAAAGTTTGCAGTCTTTTGGTGAAGTGTATTTCTATGACATTTCGTTGCTTGTTTACATTTTCGTTTTAAATTACGAATCGACACGTGAGTTTTGCATTGACGTAAAAAAAAAACCGTTATCGTCCCTTTGTCTTTTATGCTCTGCACTCCGAGCAGCAGCTGTGCATACTCTTAGTCCCTTGTGTTTAGCTCCCTGTTCGTGATCCGTTCATACCCACGATCGAGCTTTTTTTTCATTAAAACTTCGAAAAGTTATAATTTTATTGAACCAACAAATTTATATATTCTTCGATTATCGCGGCTCGATTTCGCTTTGGATAATAATTGAAAAACAGTTCAATACTTAACTGCAACAAGACAGTAAGAATCACCGGAGGAAGAATAAAATAAAAAGTATAACAAACGATTAGCACCGCCAGTGACCGGAAATACGTCTCGCTAAGAGTTCTCGCACATCGAAGCCGGCAAAACGTTCTCTGTGGACCATTGAGCGGGCTCTCACGAGGGAATTTTTCTCGTGCGATCACGGTGGGGGATTATTATTGTTGTCGGTAGGCGGCGCGGCGTTTCGGCTCGAGTTCTAGCGTTTTTGCCATTAGAGGATTTCTCTTTAGCTCCGTTCGACGATCGAACGAAATCGCGTGGCGTTTCTTTCGTACCTTTAACTCTGAGTCGATACAGAGCTCCAGGTTTTTACGTGTGAACTTGAAACATGAACATAAGATTTATTGTTTCCTCAATATTTCGGGAAAAATCGATTTTTCCGTTATAGTAACCGCAATCTCGACATGTTTTTCGTTCGAGCAATTCGCGCAACGACTTTCGTGAGATATCTTAACCGTTAGTTGTTATCGAGCAAAGTGTCAATTCAAACAGTGTTGTGTGTTTTTGTAGCCAATAGAAAAACTTGGCGATCGAAGAAGAGACTGCGAGCTCAACAAGTTCCTTGAGAGAAACAAACAAAATGGATATAGTGTGAAGAACCGAACGAGGCCATCGAAGGACCTTCCAGTTCCCTTTTTTTTCTTTTCACCCGTGGATTGTCGGAAATATTTCCCTGGCAGGAAACTTCCGGCGCCTTGCTCACGGGGGCGGGGGGAAGGACACATCGAGCTTTCGTACAGTACAGAGCAAAACTGGGACACGAAAAACGAAAGGAAACAATGGAACTATCACCACATAATTTGCTCGTACCGGCAAAAACGGTCGATATCACGACATATCACTCTACATTTTACTCACCACCACCAACGGAAGCGTAAGTTTTATTAGAAGTCTATTATTTATTTGTTTTTTCCTCTAAGAATTTTTGACACATCTTCATTACCAAATATTTCACTTCATAAGAATTTTAAAACGCAGAATTTCGCAGAAAATCTTAGAATAGTTCTCGTATTTTCCCACCGGACAACGATAATAATTTTCAAAAGTTATTTACAATTCGTTCGATGAACTATTCTCTTTAGAACTATTTTTACCATTTTTTTTCGTTGCAAAACAACAAAACTTCGCGATTTTTTTACCTTTTTTTTTGTTTCGATGTTTCTCGATGTGAGTTTTGAGTTTTAAATACATTTTTACAAAAAGATTCACCAACGTTATTTACGAAGTCTGTAATCGATTTTCAACCCTTCGTATAAACACTGGGTCAATTCGACCCGCAGCGTGTTTTGTCGACCTGTCATCAGTAGAGCACGAATAATCGGGTGTTGATGAAAAAACTCATCAGTACACTTGAAACATTCCTTAATTATGCATTATGAAACTTGGGAAAATACAAAATTTAAATGGTTTAAAAAATTCTTGAAAAATCTGACTTTTGGAAAGAAAAAAATCTTCAAATTGACGGATTATTTTACGAACGATCGAACAACATTTACTCGTACAGTAAAAAGCCAATGACTATTAGATTTTTGTGCCGTTTGACCTTGAATCAATTTCTTAGAATCGTAGGTATGATAGAAATTAAATCGTTACATTTTTCGTCACTGCGATGCACCCATTTCTTGTTTATGTATCCACAAAGTTTTATGCACAGATTAAACCTCCGCAAAGGTTTCAACTTTTTGTGAACATGGTTTTTCAACGACCAGACAAAATATACACAAGCTAAATTCAAATCATTCATTAATTAGGAATTTGCAAAAGATAATGAAGAATTTTCAATGAACTAAAAACTAAAAGTGGGGAAAAACTGGGACGAATGGAAAAAAAATGCAGAAAATAACTAATGAGTGACAAATTATTTTCACTATCACTCATCATTACTGCCTTTGGGTCTTTGGGAAATTAATTTTCAAAACGGAATAAGACTTGTATTGCAAATTGTCATGAAAATCTTGTGGAAATACATTTACGACCTTGACACGTCGATAATTGTCTTATTATTTCTTTATTTTTATTTTTGTTTGCCTATATTTCAATACGACTCGACAAACACACAAGAGCAGGACCAAATTCCCATGCGATATGTTCCAACTTTCAGATAAGATTCTACGAGTCCTTGAAGACTCGTTATGCAGGATGTTTGCATCCAATGTCACTCATACACACATTTAGACCATCAAAAAATTGTGTACTGCAATAAAAGACACTCTACTGTGATTCAAAGCAGTTACAAACACTTACGAACTATCCAGCACTTGAATTTTCCCAAAAATCACTGCAATACATTTCGATAAATCCCATTCCGTGTTTTGTTCGCATGTCGAAGTCATTAAAAACCGACCACTACTACGCCTACACAAACATTCTGGCGCCAAAAACTCTACAAATACTCAAATATGTTCCTAAATAATTCAAAGTCTCAGCGTACTCACACGAGCACTTGGAATCACTCATAATTTAACGATGTTAAAAAACGTATCGTCGTAATACCATGACTGTTCAATTTTTTCAGCAAAAAAAGCTTTGGGAATTGAACAGAAGAAAAAAACAAGTTAGATTAAAAAAATTATAAATTCAAATAAAAGACGATTTTCGTAGCGTTTTAACGATGCATCAGTGCAAGATGCGGTGCCGTTAGTTCTCAAGAACTTCACTATCGCGGCGTTTCAAAGATACGGACACAATGATTAACATGAACACATGGTAATGATGTTTGCATCGTTGGCACGCAGAATAATATTTTTTGAATTACAATTTTTTTAATGGATTCAGTGTTTTTTGCAGAATTAATTTCCAAGTTCCAAAAACAGTTTATTTAACTATGGAAGCGTAAGACTGCATATAAATTTCATTGCCTTGAAATGATGCGGAACGATGTGTTTTTTGACAACGAAAAAAGCAAAGAAAACGTGTTAGTAACTGAAGTTGGAATCGAACCTGAAAATACAATTATTCGTCGTCATTTATTTCGAAGTTGTTTCAAAATAGCAACGTGATCATAATCATAACAGTAAAACAATAGCCGCGTCCGATGTAATTATAAATAATACGAGTGAATTGTTTTGAATGCGGCAGCATCTCAGCCGGAAGTTCGTGCTAAGATATCAATATCAAAGGATACGCGGCTTTATCGCATCGACAGAGTTTACAGCTCTCGTGCAAATGCACGCACACACACATACAAACAGACAAATAAGTCTTTGTAAGCTTTTATTAATATATGAAAATAATTCAAAAGGTAGAGGATCAATATTAAAAAAAAAAAAAGAAAAAATGTTCGAAAAATACTCATAAACTCGAATTTTCGAAATCATTGTCGTCATTATTCTGAAAGTTTGTGATTTTTTTAAGAACAATAATAATTCAACAAACGACCTCCGATTGCTTGAAATCTTATGAAAATCTTATGAAAATAAGATCAATTCAAAATGATTTCGATAAAATTGAACGTCATCGTTATTAACCAGGGAAGAACTTAGTTTTGTTTATTGCAATAAGAATCTTTTTATTGGACGCGTATTCAAGAAAGATTCTCGACAATCCAATAAATTTTTGTGTCAAACATTGAAAATTTATTTAAAATACATTTGTTTTGAGTGCTTTTGAGAAGCTTAAAAATTGATAAACGAACAAGTGGAAATTCGTTTTTCTCAGTACACTTTAAAGATAAATACTTTCCCCTTTCTCTTTTCTCTCCACCTGGTCTTTGGTTTAGAAAAACTTGTCGATACTTTATGAGGCCTGGGATCCCGAAAGATCGCGCGCTAAAATCTTGGACTATTCCTATCGTAAGCTCTCAGCTCGCAAGGCAAAAAGATCCCTAAGCCAGAATCGTTAATCCGGTTTGGCAACATACCTCTTTTACGTGTCAGAATTTAAGGACCGAAAGCGTATTTGTTGATGGCCAATGTTGCGGCGGCACTACCTTGCTGTGTATTTCGTTTTTCGAGAGATTTGTTTCCACATTTCGAAATTCCAGTATACTCTAAATCTGTATATTCAACCAGACACAACCACATTTTTTTTCTTCTTATTTACGAGGCGAGCGACTCGTTAATGATAATCCCAAAAACGATCATTTCGCTTGGACTATGATATGCAGCAGAAGCTCTTGAGGTCATTGGCGTCTTAAATATTTTACGAGAAGGACATCATTGAAAAAATATAAAAGAATTGCTCGCAGGTGGAGTGAGTAATTAATTGCCTAATTAAAATACGAGTCAATAATGATTTAATCGATCGAGTCAGATGTTTTATAGCTTCGATCATGATAATCCAGTGTCCAGTTGCTTGGATCGTGTAGCATTTTCAAAAATGCTGCTTCGTATCGTGGAAACAAATAAACTTTCATCTACCATCCTCGCAAGCGCGATATACGAAATTCGCAACAGAATTCAAGTTTATTTCATTAATGAAATCGGCGGGAAATGATGAAAAAAAATTCGAATGGAAGTCCACAAGATATCAACGTGGCTAAAAGATTTCACGTGATTGTGGTCGTCGTGTTTCATAGAGAAGCACCTTTTTTTTGTAAATCCACTTGACACGAGGTTATGGAACGAGTTGAATCATAAATTAGCATATTTTACTGAATAGCTCAAGTATTAGTCGTAGACTGCGATGAATATTGGGGATAAAGTTAACGAGGCAGACGGCCCGCACTGTTTCTTTGGCTTTATTAACATTACGGGTGTTTTTTGGTAAAAGCGTAAAATACGTAAGTGTTTTTTTTTCCTAGCACTTCGTAAAAACACGATAGTTATTATTCTTTTCATACTTATATTTTATTTTTATTTCGAAATTCAGACGTCGTGACCTTTTTTGTTACTCGAGATTGAATCAAGAATGAAAGTGTGAAATTATCTTTCGATTGTTGTATGTGTTTTCTTAGATAAAGTTTCAATAATTCTCGTGGCAAAGCACAACTTGTTTCAAGACGAATGACAAAATGGAGTGAACTCACGAAATGACGTAAGAATTGTTAAAGCAACATGGCTTTGCCCTGCGTCAAAAAAAATGTAACCCTCACGAAAAAAACGACGAGAAATGGCCAACATATTGTCTCGGAATCATAAAGACAGCTATCCATGAACCTAGCAGCCCCGTATACGAGATTGTTTTGGTCAACGGTCCGTCAATCTTGTATTCCGATGACGTTCATCCTTGGCCGATAGAAAGAAGGTTTCTCTCGACAGGAATAATCGAAGGGCACGCGTCCAAAAGAAACCTGAAAAAATTGATAGCAGCTGTTTCTTGTTGGCCGTCGTAGCATGTCGAGACGAAAAACGAACTGGTGAACGACAATGGGGGACCATATATATCCGTCTGTCGCTCTACCCGGAGAAGTCTTCGGAATACCGAATCGCAAAGTCTACAAGGGGTTGCACTCCCTTTCTCGGGGAAGGGAAGTCTGGCTCGTTCTTAGCGGGTGCTCTGCTTCGTCCTGAAGAAGGGAACGTAGAAGCAGCGAACGACAGACGGGTGGGCAGAGGGGAAACTTCTTAACGCATATACCAGCGTAAAAGCTGCCTCTGAACCCAACAGCCTTCTCTTGGGACGTAGTATCCAGTGCCTTGGCAAGAAAGTCTAGCTCTCTCCTTATGTTCCGGTGGGCGCTCCCTTCGTCCCGAAGAAGGAAAGCTTACAACAAACGAAACCTCTATGCACGAGTACTTCTCCCCTAACGTCGACTAAGATTCGTTTTGAACCCGAAGAACGTTGTCTGCCATTATCATGAATCTTTTAGGGGTCACACAATCCTCGGGAACGTGATCAGGGGAGAAGGAAAGATCAAGGTAGATACATTAATCTACCAAAGTTCCATTTGTTCAGAATTTCATGTTGGGGTCGCCGTCTACCAGCAAAATTAACCAAACTGGTCTCTTCTTACCAAGCGAGATTTTTAACGGAGGAAACTTACGACGAAAATGAAATTGCAACGCACTAGTCGTTATTCTCATTGTTCTAATAATGAGCAATTATATTTTACTTTACGCTGAAAAAATCCGTGCAAAAGTTGTAATGATATCTTCGTAATAACATCCAGTTACGTGACGTTTTACGTAAAACACAATCATTTTTGCAATTATACCGAATCTAATGTTGTTGATGGCAGCCGCGATTTTTCTTGGATAAGAGGGAAAACACTTCTTCATCCTATTAAAACTCATGGGTGTAAGGTCCTTTCAATAAAACTTATATTATACGAATACGCTGTACGTCCTTCAACATTCTTTCCCATTAGGTCAATTTTTCAAAAGTCCTTCGACTTTCTTCTGGTTATTGAGCTTCTACTTTTCTTCTACTTTTCGTTCTACTTTTTATTTAGCTGGAAAGTAAATTTGCACGATGTTTTTTTTTTACTACTGGTCCAAAAGCTTTGAGTTCACGACGGCTGTCACTGATTATGAATTAAGGGAGAACAGCTGCATTGCGTGTGACCCGAAAAGACAAGCCACAATGGGGTGACATTAGGTTTTAAATTCTCGGGTAATCGTAACTTGTTATTTTGATCCAGTGATAAAATGGTGGTACTTATTAAAAATAGCATTTTTTCCGGGCAAAAAAAAAACAGGGTGTTTCAACAATTGAAGGTTTTCTACTTTTTACTAGTTTCAAGTATTCAACAAGGAGCTTTAATGGGATAAACAAAAAACCTCGTTTTTTCACATTTTTAAATTGGAACTCAAGTAAGAAAGGTTAATTTTATTGATGAGAAGGATAATTGAATGAGAATGTTGACATTACGTGAGAGCCGATGCATCCCTATATCCGGAAATGATAATTGCCAGTTCCGTGGTAAAGAAAAAAAAGAGAAGATTCTCGCTGACCATAACTTAACGCACCACTACCCCTTAGCAAATGGCTTTACGGGATCGAGGATGGTCGATCGTAGAAATTATTCGCGCGGGCGATTCCCACGCCCTTGCGTTGTTCCCTGATGGCAAAGTATGTGACCTCTCTCTTTCTCTCCCTTTTGGGGAGTATCGAATTAAAGATTCACACGGAAAATGCTATCGCACTTGTCATGGGAACGCGAGCACCAAAGAGGGGTAGCTTCCCCAAGCCCACCATACGGAGTAGAGAATGAAAGAGAAATAAAAAAATGAAGAGGGAGACAAAACGAGAGAGAGAGAGAGACAGAGGGGTGTATCGAGCCGCGGTACAAAGGAGGTTATGTTAGGTGCATACAGGCTTAAAAGAACCAAATCGTAACTAACCAAATGGAGGGATGAACCGAAGAAGGAGCATTCTCTTCCCCTCTTACCTTTTTACCATACTCACCGGTACATTCATGTCAACGAACAAAGAAAAAAAGGAGCGCTTTCGACGCTGGGTCTTCAACACCCTTCGACCGACTTTGCATTGGCGAACAAAATAAATAAAATGCTCGAATTATTATTAGTATGATCTTTATGACTATTTTTCAAATCAACGACATTAACTTCGTTCGATGGGTCAAAATTAGGAAGCATTGTGTCGGAGTATCTTTTCGATATTACAAAACAAACATTTTTCAAATTTTAAATTCATGCGAACGCGCGCTTTTCTGGATACTTTGATCGTTTGTTTCGACCAGGATTGTTTCGATAAAATGCTTGACAGTTTTTTTCATAATTTTTTAATCGTCGGAACGGAAATGACGCGTTGACCTCTTAAGACTTTGATGGGATACGCGAAAACGTCCAGTGAAGCGTTTTCTCCGGGAAAATGATTCATTTTTCATGCAATGTGCAGGTGGAAGGTGTACAAGGGAAAGGGAGGCTGTTGCACTCAATGTTTTTAATGCATAACGCGTGTGAGTTGCCGGGTAAAAATTTCCCTCCCATCGACGATCAAGGGAGTAAGTGAGCAAGGGCATTGCGGCAGGTGGTGACCAGATGTCTCAGTAAAAGAGACTTCCACCCTGACCCTCTGCTGTGTCCTCGTATACATTCACGACGCAACGAGTGTCGGTACCAAGACGTGAAAAAAATTATGTATACGCATATACATACGCTCATATGTACTAACATACACGTGAAGTTTCATGTACTCACGAACATGCACTCACGAACGAAATCCAATTCGCCCCAGTACCTTGAAGCAAAAAAATTCACTCAAGAACACGTTGGAACTCCTCATCATCATTTCTCATATTTTCATTTTGTGGCATTCTCTACTTTTTTCATATTCTTCTTTGGAAACAGTCAAAACTCCCGATATGCACTCTAAAATCTTCATTTCGTTCTTGGTGAATTTCTCAGCGTTAAAAAAAACACATTTTACGGAATACCTCCGAAACTTTTTAATGGATGAAGATTTGACAAAGTTTGTATCGAGGAATCAATCATTTTGCCTGTTCGGTTTCGGCGATACGGCGATCATAAGTGTAGACTATTTCTTAAAATCCAAACTTCGTATTGGACATTTTTTTTGGAACGTCCAAATGTTTTTAAAGTCCTGTAACATATGCTAATATTAATAATGATCGAAATTTTTTAGATTATTCTGCACGTTATATCCAAGTTCTTAAAATTTTTTAGAAAGACCGGACATTAATTTTTAAACGCGACTGTGGTGAGTCTATGATTTAAAAGATTGCAATTAAATTGACTGATCGTTAGACAATCATATTTCAAAACGATTGTAAATAATTACAATCATAACTCTCAAACTCAAAAACAATTAGAGATCATAACTCTACTGTATTCGACCAATGTTTTTTTTTTTTGGCTACAAGTATCAAAAATGTGTAAGTTTATTTTCATTTTCATCCTTTAAGTCGTTAAAGCTCGTAAGATATTTTGAAAAATCGATATATACAATAAAATCAATTGTTACGAAATCTTTGAAAATTTATATTATATGAAAATATATCCCACGAAAATTTCGTCTGTGTATTACTTATAAACAATCTCAGTTACTCCGAAAAAAGTCGAGCACCATTTCAAGGGTGTCCCCGGATATGCGCGTATAGTTGTTCGATAAACTCCAGAGTTCTTATCGTCATTCTCATTCATCATTTTCTGTCTCTATCTTTCGTTTCATATATTTTCGAAAGCTTACATTCTTGCCTGTACAAAGTATGTGTGTTCATATTAATATAAATTGTATACAGAATGCTTCAAGTCTAAAAGTACGACGAGGGTCAATCGACACTTTGAACCGTTTATTTCTTATCCCAATTAAGTCGTTTCGTTCCGTTCCGTGCCACTGGACGTACGACATTGTATTAGTGCGATAACTTATTTCTAATTTTGCTTATATTCTATGATTCTTTCATTTGTTTTTTTATTCTGATTAATCATTTATGCAAATCTGTTCTCCATCCATTTAACGACATCTTTGAAGATAGTTCTATTAAATTGATACGAATAAAACTCTGTTTTTAAATAATTTTTATCAACATTAATGATATTTGTTAAAATTATTGGTTTGGTTTTCATTTATTTATCAATTAGTCAAGTTATTACACAATCAATACTAACAGAGATTGAAGAAAAAAAAACATTAGAGCTGTTTAATTTTTTCGTACAGAATACTCTTAACATCAATGAAAGAATGAACGAAGTTTCACAGAGTTTTTGCGCCCACTCTTATCAGCGCGAGAAAATGAACTAATTACGTGAATAAAATACTCCGTCATCGTGGATTTGGCTACTTATGTATCAAATATTTTTTATAGCATCATCAAATAATTTCGACATAAAGAAGCAAAGTATGCTTTGAATCGGTTGCTGAGTTGTCATGACATTATCCGCGGAAAATTATTCGGGGATATCAACAAAAAATTTTATCATTTCAATAGCATGTTTGGTTAAAAAACAAAACATATCGTTGAAATGATAAAAATTTGGTCAATATCCGCAAACGACTTTGTTGACGCAATTCCAACAGAATAATGTTTTGATTGAGTTTCATTAAGAACCAGGATTTGTCTAAATCTTTGTTGAACACTTGAAACATCGGAATCTTAAACAAAAATAAATTCTAATAATTGTGATAATAAAAATTGATTGAGAATGTTTTCGGAAGTGAATATTTACCGCAATCTACTGATGTGTCCGGGAAATGCGACGAAATTCTAAGTTGTCCGGATTCTAGGGGGTTTGAAGATGGATTGGAGTAAGCCGGCACAGGGGTGTAGATAGGTGAAGAGGTGTTCGGGTCGATGGGTTCACAA
This sequence comes from Campoletis sonorensis, assembly GCA_013761285.1. Classification (NCBI taxonomy): domain Eukaryota; kingdom Metazoa; phylum Arthropoda; class Insecta; order Hymenoptera; family Ichneumonidae; genus Campoletis; species Campoletis sonorensis. The sequence continues at coordinate 254,102 of JACEOJ010000111.1, forward strand.
AACGACACGGAAAGAAGGCTTTTGTGTCGTATAAGATCGCACGTGACACTATTGGAAGGAGCGAAGACAAGGATATTCAGAATGTTGTGAAGAAGAAGAAAAGAGTTGAAAGTAAAGCTAACAATAAGTACTCCGGAAGAGTAACAATGACCAAGTAAATCAGCTTCAACGTAGCTAATGACGTTTTGAAGAGCCGGAAGCAGGAAAGGCTGAAAATGGGAGTAAGTGCGCAAGGGTTTTCGGTGATGGAGGAGGCTCATCGGAAGCAGAGCCTTTATTATATATCAGTGTCTCAAAAAGTGGAGACAACTAGCGAAGATAATTAGCTTCAGTAGAGAAACTTCTTGAGGTTGACGTTACAAAGCCGTAAATAAAAAGACAAAGTTTTGATCTAAGCTCAGCGAAGCATGGATCCTTCCATCGTATACAAAAGTCGAATGAGGAAGTTTGTCATGCCGTTGCAATGAAACGATAAGGAATAAACCGTTGGTTTGGAAGACACAATAATGACAGTAGAGAATGAAAGGCGGAAGAGGGAAAGAGCGAAATTCTTAATCTTCTGCAAGCCATCAAACGGTATCCGGAGCAACAATTTCTTCGGAGTGGTTGCCTGGGTGCGAGAGTCTTATAGTAAAAAATTCACTCGGCGTGACGAACGACAGAGTCTTCGTTGTATTCCGGAGGGGGGTTTATTGTTGCGAGACGACGGGGGTACGCCGCGCAGAAAGGAAGGAAGGAAGGAAGGAAGGAAGTAACAGAGGTGGCGAAGGAGAGGGTGCAAAAAGAAAGAAAGAACGAAGTTTGGATAAAGAAGAGTAAGAAAGAAGAAACCACACGCCGATAAAAGAAGGGAGAAGAAAAAAGTTCGGGGATAGTAGGGAAGGTGGAGCGTAACAACTGACTCCTGATGGTAGTGCGCAATATAACGCGAGGTAATAATGCTTTGAGCATACAGTAGGCATAAGGGAGGTCCTGCGGTGGTTCTTCGTATGTCTCGGTGAAAAAAAAAAAAGATACTCACGGGCCACATTGAACGGGACGAGTTTACTACGACGACGTAGCACACACGCATACAGATGGAGCGCAGATGGTATAGCAACGTTCTTCGTCTTGACGTTTCGTCCGAAACGTTAGGAGGGTTTGTGAAAAAGAGAGAGAGAGAGAGAGAGAAAACGTAGCGAGACCGATCGATAGCTACGTATAGACTTTAAAGAAAAAGAGAAATTGCACAGTGAAAGTTGCCAAGATATTTGGAGTTAAAGGGCGTTCATTACTACATCTGTTCTATGAGACACCCGACAAAAGAACTAATTCGAATATTTCTTCATGTCCAAAGGCAAAAGGGGTCAATAAATGTGGAAAAATAAAAACATATGTTTGCTTCGGAACAAGAAACGATCATCCTCAACAATCACCACTTCGAAATGACTTCTTTTTTGGGCATCGTTTAAGAATATTCGATAACTTTTTTTTTTAAACTGATTTCTAAGGATGATACACTGGTTCATATTCATGGCTCGATCGATTTTAGAGGGTTCTGATAGTAATCGATTCGATCGTTTGTAGTTTCCATTGTTTTTTTTTTAAATCTTTTACTTCCGAATATGGTGGTCTGAATACTTATTAATCCATCGTTAAATCTTATGAAGACGAATGACCACAATATGCCTCCACCATTCTTATATCCAGAGACGCGGCAGCGTCTTGACGCCAAGTCTCAGAAAGATGTTGTTAAAACGGCATAGGCAAGGCGTGCAGCGTATTTATTCTGGAGATTGGCTGATTTACCTACACTTTCGGAATTCAAGTATCACAAATTCTTGGAAAAAAATGTTCCATGAATAAGAGAACAAATAAATCAAGCCAACGAGGTTGAGAGACGAGGATCATTTCTGAATTTACTGATGGAACATTTAAAAAATGTCCATGTTTACCAACTCAGTCGATCTGTTTACTCGGCATGGATTACGATTGGAAATAAGAATTGCAGTACAATAGCGTTCTAACGTCTTGAACGAATGTGCAATACGAGAATCAAGACGAAGTGGAATTCTAGAAACGGGGAAGAATCATAAATAGAAAAGAAGCCCAACCTCTGGGTCTAAATAAACTCACGTACAAAAAACTGGAATGTAAGTTTTTCATGGAAATAAGCGGCGGCGATGGGATTCCAAATAATGTTCCAAAGAATTTGAAGTTCAGAAAAAGGACCGAACGAACTTCATCCCGAAGCAGCATGCCAGGCAAGGGAAGGTCGAGACCAGTCCCCAACGTCTGTGAGTGTGTGTATCAACAAGAAATTTACGTGGGTGTATGTTCACTTAAGAACGCTTCACGAATTTAAAGGTCCAGGTATAAGCAACGGAGCCAGAGTCTCGATTATTTTTAAAGATGAAGCGAACCCAGCATCGAACAACCTTCCACCCTCTTCGGAAAAAATCCAGTTTTCCTTTGCTGTAACTTATTCAGCCCTGTTACCCCGAAGGAAGTGGAATCGTGGGACTTTTGTTTGAAGATGTTGCCCGCTTAAAAAAAAGGTTCAAGGGTGTCGGGCACTTGCATGAGGGCGAAGCCAAATTCTCTTCGAAGTTCACTGGATGAACACCATTATAATTTCTTTACGATTTTAGAAAGTGTCGATGGTACGATGGAAGAAGTGAGAATATAATTTTCAAAATAAGTCTTGATTTTATATTTTTTTACACAGCATCCGGGCTTATAAAAATGTAGACCATCAGTTTACTATTAAATACTATTGAAAATTTAATTTCTTGATTGAAATCCAAAATCATAATTATCTTCAATTATCAAAAACTGTTCCTTAAATTTGTCCTTGCTTAAGGGCATTGTTCCTTTGATACTTAAAGTCCTTCCTCACTCACTAGTGTCCAGAGACCGCTCATTTGACGAGCATGTAATTTGAAGCAACGTGCTAGTCGAGTTTTGACGACCTGGTATTTTAAAGCCATGGTTACGGCATTAGTTGATGTTTAAAATAAAAAATTCAACCGCCAGCCCCCATTACATGATAATTGAAGCCTGTAGCACGTCGAGCCTGAGGTACGCGCTCCTGGAATCGCTATTCCTAGGCCCATTTCTTCGTATCCGTATTCTCGTTGGAATTTTTCTTATACTTAGTATCTCTAAAACTTAAACTCGCGTCATTCGGAATCTTGTTACCTTATCCAATCTAGCTATGAATAAGCCGCGGGAAAAGAGGCCGTAAGGGCAGGTGCACCTTGCCCGAAGAAACACTCAGCGGGACAGCTGTCGGTCTATGAGCGTGCGGCCGCGGTCGTCGATCGCAACTTTCAAGCTTCTATTTTTAAGACGCGTTCACGGGACTCTTCTTACCGAATTCTCTCTCTCTCTCTCTCTCTCTCTCTCTCTCTCTCTCTCTCTCTCT